>BMAO01016265.1:0-144251 GCA_019973975.1 Trichonephila clavata | reverse complement strand
TATATATAAACAGTATATATTTATAAAATGTCATGAAATACCCAGCGAAGCGGGCGGGTAACGGTTAGTACAAGGGGTGATCAAATGAAAAGGTACGAAACGACATAAAATGAAACAGTTAAATATTTGCATATTCCGCCAAGGAGAATGTAGCGAGACATCTCGGGATGCCATTGGAGACTCTGACTGGGATCGGATCATGCGCGGGTGCCCGCATGCGCAGGAGAGAGCAAAAAGCTCTTATAAAAAGCGGCGTCCAAATGATGCGAGCACAGAAAAAGCATTAAACTCCGATGTGTACTGTGAGACACTCCGACGCCTACGCAGGTCCATCAAGAACAAAAGACTGGGGCTGCTCACGGAGGCGTGGTTCTGCTCCATGATAACGCGCGTCCACACGTCTCCAGAGTCACACAAATGAACTGGACAAGTTCCAATGGGAGACGTTGGACCATCCGTCCTACAGTCCGGACATGTCACACTGCGATTTCCATGTGTTTGTCCACTGAAGAAACACCTGAAAGGAAAGCGCTTCAACTCGGACGACGTACTCAAGGACACTGTGAAGGACTGGGTCTCGTCACAGCCACAGGAATTCTGGAACAAGGAATCCTGCGGCTTGTTCATCAGTGGGATCGTTGTGCTCAGGCCTATGGTGTATATTTGGAATAAAGTCTATATTTGTACCCACGTGTCGTTTCGTACCTTTTCATTTGATCACCCCTGTATATATATATGTGTGTTGTGTTTTGTAGCAATTTTTAAATTCCGTTTTTTTTTCTCCTTGATCTTTATATCTATGGTGGGCATGGTACGCTCTTGAAAAAATAACGGATTGCTTTAAATATGTTACTAGTTTGAGTAGTGATTTAAGGCTACACAGTGCCCGTTTTAAAGGCAGTAATATTGAAAGTAATTTGTGTTTTCTTTTTAGATTATATTATTAAATTTATTCTTCAAATAAAAAAAATTTTACCGGTGTTAATTTTAAAAATTACAAATTTTTCTTGTAAAATACTCAATTTTTAAAGTTTTTTAGTTATTTTCAGTGATTTCTGTTTCTTAAGATTATTGAGAACAAAAGTTAGTATGGATTTGAACATTTCAAACTAATATTCCCTACTAAAAATTCCTTGTTGAATTTTAATAATTATTTTTACAGCTATGGAAAATATATCAAATTTTTTAAAACTATTAATTTAAGATTTTTAGAAAAAATAACTAGTGCTCTCAGACCGAAATCCATACTAACTTTTAAAGAACATATATATATATATATAAATTCTACAAAATTTTTTCAATATTATCTTGAACAGAAAAAATCCTTGGGAGAAATATATCCTCAAAATTGAAAAGTCTGAGAAAAACACAGTTAGTTTCTAAAGGCATGAAACAAAAATTAATAATGCCTCTAAAGATCTAATTAAAAAAATGTTTTTATCCAAATTATGTACACTGTATCAAAACACTACTTTAATTAAATATGTTATATGAGGATATATTTTTTTATATTTAAAATATGTTTTACATAAAATTGATAGCATTTGTTATATATATACGATGACAGAGATTACTCAGCCTAATCTTATCATGATGCTTTCAAAAAAGTTTTGAAACACTTATAAAAATAATAATGATACAAACTGAAATTAGAAACCCCCAGGTTTGTACGTATAACACCTAATTTTTTCTCAGTTTTAAGTCGGTGCAATTTAAAAAGTTTGATTTTTATTACATGACTTGAAATTATTTTACTATAGTGTTATAATAAATTTTGTAATATCATAGATAAATTCAGTTATATTTGTGTATACGGAATACTTGAACTCAATAAAGTCTCATTGTAGTATCAGCTGAAAAAAGGCTGATTTTAAGTCATATAATTTTCAGTAGTATTCCACCTCTTCCAAATATTGTCTTTTAGTAACACAAGAATGTTTTGAGCCCGGAAATTTCTCAATAGGAAAAAATTAATGAAAGCAAAAAAAGCTTCTAAGGTTTTTAATTATGTGTAAAAACACAAATATTGCTCTTTAAATATTAAAAACCTCGAAACGTAACTGAACAGAAACGATTTTAGTAGTAAAAGTAAGAGTTAATAGCCATTTCACTGAACGAACCGATTATTCTCCCAAATATCTCTCTTTATATACAAAAAAAAATTTCATGAAGCTGTAAAAAATTTATTTCAAGGTTTTTTTTAAGGTGAAGTTAACAAAAGAAACTACATCTTTTTTACAGAATGGAGCAAACTCACAGTTTGGACAAATTTACATTTATGATAGGGAGGCTTTGCATGAACGTGCAAAAATAGTTAAACGTGACGATGTGTTACAAATTTTACAGCCAATTATGAAGAAAAAACCGTATGAACTACATAATACAAGGAAATTACAGTTTTACAATTTGAGCTGTGATAGAGTTGCATAATTTGTACAATGGGAGTTGGTCCGCCATTAGGCAGATAAGGGAGGGGGCGGTACCTCCTTCCAGTTTTTAATTAAACTTTTAAGAATGGAAAAATGCTTTAAAATGATTGCTAAACTAATCACTCTCTCTAAGCTGTCGAATATTGAGATTGTCAACTCTCAGAAAACTTCAAATATATTAAAAACTGATTGGTTATCAGACTCCCTTAACCTTTTCAATAGAATTTTTGCTATTCTTGGTGGGCGCAATAGCTTAGTGGTTATGGTCACGAGTTCATGTCTGGAGTGTCATGGGCTCAAATCCTGTTGCCACTAACGACCCTCCGTGTAGATGAGGTCATTCCTCCCAATTATGAGGTAGTTAGGAAAGAGGGATGCCAGCTCAGGTGTCATTCTCGTTACTCGACCGAGGTTGAATATTACGAGGTTTGTGATCAATAGCCCTCTTGTTGCTTTGTAGAGCGACACTAATCTCTCTCTTTCTTTTGCTAATCCTGCTCCAGGCACATAAATTACTTTAATAAACCCTGTAAAAATTTTCATTTATAGTTAATCTTTTATCTTCAAAATTTACATATCTAATATTGATTGAATTTTTTTCCTAATGGGAAATTTTAAGAGTGCAGTCCATTTGTACGTAGCTGCTTTAATTTCGGAAAGGACTTCCTTTCCAAATACAAAAATAACTTATTTTTGAGATCTGTGCATAATTCTCTGTTTTACGAATTTTTTATTCTGCTTATGTGATCCATTAGCACAGAGTAGTAATTACTTAACAATTCGATTAAAATTTTCCATTATATTCCACTACATTAAAACTGTTTAAATGTAATTTTATAGCAAAAACATGAAGAAAAATTACATTTTCAAAACATTCTCTTTTCATTGAAAATACTTCTATGTAATATTTTTTCTATGTATATATAGTTAGGATTTTTCTTTACAGAGCCTGAATTAAGATTTTTGAAACATTCGCATTATTTTTAGAGTTACTATTGAAATAACAACCAGGCTTCTTCATAAAAATTTCGCTACTTTATTAATATAAGTCCACTTCTAAATTATACCTTCTAAAAAGTCCAGTTGAGATAGGGATTCTTGGGAGCTTCCCAAATCGAATAACAAAAACTAAACTTTCGTAACATCAAGAATTATTTTGAAGATTGTCGAATTTTAGATATCCATAATAATAATGTTTACGATAAATTTTACATCTCGCCATATTGACATTAATAGGAGTATTGTAAAGTTTTCATATGCAAGAGTATATTTTTTTAATTCTTGATTATTTTAGGGCCCCGGTGCATAGCATCCATTGACCACTCCCTGCAGCTTTCAGTCTGGTTGAAATGACAATTCTACAAATGCTTCACTCACTAAGAAAGTATACACCCCACAATAACCCCCTTTTTTCAGTCCCAAAATAGATTCCAATCGCCTCTCCCTGAAATAAACAGCTATCCTGTTCATGTGTTTCCTCCACCTTACTCAAGGTCACTTGACCGTTTCATCTTGGAAACAAATTGTCAGAACTTCCTTCTTTCATTCCAATGAAGAGGGTCCCCTCCCCAACAATGACGTGATCTCATGACGTAGTCTAGGGTTACTTTAATTCTCTTACCCCTCCCCCTTTCAAATAAAAAAAGCAGAATTAGTGTTTCTGAAGTGATTAAAATCATTATTCATGTAGCAAAATATTCTTTTTCATAAAATAAAGTATTCTTAATGTGTATTTAAGCAGTTTATGCTCAATTTTCTTCTAAAGTAATATTTTAAAAGTTTTGTACGTAGATTGCATACACGTGGCGCCATCTGCAGTCATTACAATAAAGCTTACCAAACATGGCGTCCGAGCATTTTGGAAGCAAAGATATAGTATTTTTCGTAATTTAAAAATTTTCTAGACCATTTCTGACATTTTTACATTTCAAGGTGGATTTATATGAGTAATTTACGTTCTCAACAAAAGTTTCATATCCAAATAATGTGATTTCATTAAGTTAAAGTACCCTGACCTTTTCAGTACATTTAGAAGTCCACAGCAACACGAGGACTATTGGTAATGTACCTCGTAATTCTGAACCTCGGTTAAGTGATGAGGCCGATACCTGAATTGGTACCTCCCTTTCCTAACTACCACATCATTCCAATTGGAGGACATTGGACATCGACAGGTTTAACGTGCATCAGGTTCCTCTACGCGGCGGACCTTCAGTGACACTAGGATTCGAAACCTCAACACCCCAGTCACAATTTCATGATCATGACTTCTAGGCTCTGCGGGCACACTGTTTTCAGTGAGTGATTCAACTAAACATCTTGGAATTCTTAAAACATGTACCTGATGAACTCGTTGATGTTTTGACCAGAATTGTCTGTTTCTATTGCTTCCTTTTCGATCTATGGTTGAGTTTTTCTTTGCCACCCACTTTTACTAGTTTATCTTGGAATTTTTTCATGTGTTTTTTATCCATTCAGAGGAGCCTCTGTAATCGAATGGTCATGGTCATGATTTTGTGATAATCGTTGTTTTGTCATGTTCGGGTACCACTAAAAACATATTTGTAGAAGAGTTGATGCATGTTAACTGCCGAAGTTTAAAGTCCTCATGCAACTACTAAGATGTGAAGGTTTTATGGGTATGCTCCAGCTCAGATGATGTTCTCGTAAAAATTGCGAATCGCAACACCATTGGGATTTCCTTTTAGTTGCTTCATAGTACGACTTTTAAAACAAACAATCAATTCTTTTTTCGGTTATTGAATGGCTTTGTCACTACTGAGATTCCCCAACGATCATTTCATAAGCAAACCCCAGGCACTCTGTGTATACAACTCCCTCCATTATCACTGATGCATATGAATTATTGATTCTGGTAAACATAATGAAAAATCACCTACTTTTATCAGGTTTTTCGCTGTTATGAAACAGATTTTTATTCCTCTCAGTGAAATAAAACTACAACTTTTCATAAATCCTTCTGAATTTTTTTAAAAAAAATTGATATTTTTTTTGATTGAATTTTCTATTTTGTGGTTATTGCAATCATTACTTCACTCTGTTCATCCCTCCAAAGATAGTATCATTAGTTTTTGTTTTTCCATTTTACAAAGTAAATTTTTATCATATGAAGTGAAGTGAAAAATTTGTTTTTGGGTTAAAGCTGATGTTATTTATTTATGCGTGATAAAATGGATGAAAAAACGATTAATTTTCGTGATTTTGGCTTAGATGACCGTCTCTTAGAAGCTATTGCTTGTTTAAAATGGCAAGAACCTACTTTGATTCAAGAAAAGGCTATTCCTTTAGCATTAGATGGTAAAGATATACTAGCACGTGCTAGAACTGGTTCCGGTAAAACTGGAGCCTTTCTCATACCTATCATCCAACAGCTTTTGCAAGAGAAGAGGACTACTTCTTCACCCGAAACTACAGCTCTTATAATTGCACCTAGTAAAGAACTTTGTAGACAAATCTACAACAATACCATCGAACTCACTCGCTGCTGCTCCCGAGATGTTTCATGTTTTGACGTGTCACCCCAAGTTGATTTAATTTCTCAGCGTCCTTTATTATTAGAAAAACCTGATATAGTTATTGGTACACCTATGCGTATTCTTGCTCACCTGCAAGAAGGCAATTTGTGTATTCAAGAAACCTTGAGGTCTTTAGTTGTTGATGAAGCTGATTTGTTGTTCTCATACGGATGTGGAAATGATGTAAATCAAATTTTTTCCTTTCTACCATCAATTTATCAAGCCTATTTAATGTCTGCTACTTTATCAGAGGATGTGAAAAAAGTTAAAAAACTTGTTCTTCATAATCCTGTTGTTCTAAAATTGGAAGAACCTGAATTACCTGAAAGTGATCAGTTAACACAATATCATATCAAGTGTGAGGAAGAAGATAAATTTGTTCTAATCTATGCTCTATTGAAGTTAAGGCTTATTCGAGGTAAATCTCTAATTTTTGTTAGAAAAGTTGATCGATGTTATCTACTTAAGTTGTTCTTGGAGCAGTTTGGAATTAAGAGTTGTGTTTTGAATTCTGAGCTTCCTTCATCCAGCCGTTGTCATGCTGTGAATCAGTTTAATTTGGGGGTTTTTGATATTATAATTGCATCCGATGAGCGTTTGGCTGATGAACCAGGTGCTGCTGGTTCGAGTCAACCAGCTCGAAAGAAAATGAAAAGGGACAAAGAATATGGAATCTCTAGAGGCATAGATTTCCAGTTTGTTTCAAATGTTATCAATTTTGATTTTCCTCCCAATGCTGAGGCATATGTTCATCGTGTTGGTCGTACAGCTAGAGGAAACTCGGAAGGTACTGCTTTGTCATTTGTTAGCCGCAATGAAGCTCATTTATTAAAACAAGTTGAAGATTATTTCACAGATGAATCTGGAGAATCAAAAGCTCAATTCAAACCGTATCTTTTTAAAATGGAAGAATTGGAAGGATTTAAGTATAGAGCCAAGGATGCATTTCGTGCTATTACAAAGACATGTATTCGAGAAGCTAGATTAAAAGAAATAAAATTTGAACTTTTAAATTCAAGGAATTTAAAACCTTATTTTGAAGATAATCCAAGGGATTTGCAGATTTTACGTCACGATAAAGCTCTTCATACTGTGAAGCTTAATTCACATCTGAAAGATGTTCCAGATTATATTATTCCTCCTACGCTAAAGAAGTATATTGTACGGGAAAAGAGAGAACGACCCCCAAAAAATCTAAAACTGCTAAAGAAGGAAGGGCTAGTAAAAAATTTCGTCAAAATAAGAAAGATCCTTTAAAAAGTTTCCAATTTTCTGGTTTGTTTGCTCTTGAAAGTGAGAAAAAAAATAATATATAATAAATATTTTTTTATGCTTTATGTGTGTATTTTTTCAACTTTTCACACATTTGTGTAAGTAAATGTTTTATTCATTTATAGGAGGTAGAATAAATACAAATTTAATCCTGCTAGTTTGATAACATGGGGTTTCGCGCCAAGTTGTTGTTTATTTTCGCCAAGATGGGCGATAACATTACAATATGGTTACCTTGATATTTTTATCGTCTGGCGATGGTGGTTGCCATGGAGATAACGTATATTAGAAATAATTTTTATTGGTTCTGTTCCCGCGGTAATCCTATTAATTTCAGATGATTTTATTTCTATTTCTTTTGCAGTTTAACCATTTTCATTGCAATCCGGATTCGAATTATATTTCAGTCTTCTGTTTTATTTAATGCTATTTTCGAATATGGATATTTCTAATATCATTGGTGAGAGAACTAGATATTTTTTTAAAAGAATGAGTGTTATATTATTAATTATTCCTATAAATCGTTTATTTTCAATTTATTTTACTTTTTAAAAATGTTTTTTTTTTCCGTTTCTTGTTCGGTGAAATTTGTTGAAGAAATTTGCAGTTTTTGGAACATAGCAAGCTTTCAGTACTTTTTAGTTGCTATTTATTATAAATTTTAATATATATTATGTAATTATTTTATTAATAATATAAAAAAATTCAAATGTGTAATAATCATATAATATACGTTATTTGTAATAATTGTTATTTTATAATTATTATTACATATGTGTTATTTATTTTTATTATTTTATTTATTTCTAAGTATTATGTTATTTATTTACAATTATTATTTTGTTGTTTTTTATAATTATGTTAAATGAGTATTCTTATATCTTTGAATTCAAATGGAGTATCCGTTTGCATCATGGGAATGCATGGTAGTAGTACATGTTCCCCTGGGTGTTTTCCATTTAAAATGGTTGCCTCAATTATGTTATTCATTAATTTTTTTACTGATAGCCTAGTCCCATTGCTTAGTCGTGGTGGATTTATATTTCGTAGAAGAATGACTGGTGAACCAATTTTCAAAGATAAAATATGCAGTGGCATTCCTGGTAGATCCAATGAATTTAAAACTTCTGTTGGATAATTAACTGTGATCCATTGTGATTGTTTATTCCAAAAAATATGATTATGAAGGAAGCTCTCAATTGTATTTAGACTAAATATAAATAATATTTATTGGAGAAAAATGTTTTTGACCTTAAGATGCACTTAGACTGTAAATGATACTCTTATCCAAAATTATGCTTTAATTCTGGTATGTAATCACTGACTTAAATATATATATATCAACAGTTGAATTTCTTAATTTGTATAAAAAACGTTTTTGTATTTTATGACTTTGCGGTACTTTTCTGTTTGGATGGCGCAGATCTTGCCAAGCAGGCTTTATTGGCAAAAACACACACTATACACATAAAAAAATGTTCAAAAATATTAGTTCTCATTGGTTTATCATCCATTTTTGATGTTTCATAAAAAAGACGTTACTGGAAAAAAAACCATGACTTTTTTGAAAATGTGTTGGTAAAAGATTACCAGTGGAATTATTCTATTTGCCATTGGTTGTATCATTTTTAGCGACTTTATCACCTGCTCTGGTGAAATGGGAAGGTACTGACTTTTCTAATGATAAAATGAACCCAATTAAAAAGGTGATGAAAGTTAACAAGAGATCACTTTATTAAAAATCTGTTACTAAAAAAATCATCAAAATTTCAGTAATAATACACCTGATATCTTAGAGTAAATGAGTGTGTATTAACATTAAACTACAAGCAACAAGAGTAGCCGTGTGGTCAAGGTAACAGACTCGTGACCAGCCTATCATGAGTTTGAGCCTAGTACTATTGAAGACCTGCTGTGCACGTTAAATCTGTTGAGAGCTCAAAAGTCCTCCCATTGGTGTGGAAGTTAGAAGAGGGGATGCTAGCTCAGATGTCGTTCTTGTCACTTGACCATAGTTCAAAATTACGAGGTCCGTCACTAAAAGCCCTCGAGTAGTTGAATAGTGCAACGTTAATATTCACTCACTCATAAAACAACCTGTGGGCTATTGGCCACAAGCCTGTGACCATAATCACCTGAAGAAACATAGGCCAGCATGATGCAAGATTTATATGATTTAAAATATGCACTTTTTGCTTAACTTTTACAAAAGCAAGGAGTGCATATTTAAAATCGTGGAGAGATAGTAATGCTCTGCTTCTGTGAAAATTTGTACTTTTACCATCTTCCTTAGCAGTAAGTTGCATTTTATGAAAAAGGTTTTAAAATAATGTTTATTTAAGGTTCAGTCAGTTCCTTAAGTCAATTTTTCCTGTACAGATAAATGAACCAAATGTATATATATAAAGGCTGATTAATTTTTGTTTTTGCTACAAATGAAGAATTGATTATTACTGCTAAATATATGTAATATTTTACAACTGTGAGCTATAGTAACTTTTCTTTAAGGGAAACAATATTGAACTTGTGTAATTATTGCTTTTCCTTGGTATATTCTTTCAAATGAATTGTGGAATTTTTTATTAGACATGTTCATATCTAAATTTTATTTTAAAGCACAAAGCCATAAAAGAGCGAACTGTACAGTTAAACTTTTAAAGGGACTTCAGTTACCTGACAGTTGAATATTTTTATTTTATCTACTTATTTTTCAATTATTTAAAAATAGCATTAAATTTTAATATATGCTGTTTTCATCTTCAATATTCAAACTTATATAAAAGCTGAATGTTTTTCTGTCAAATGCACAAACACTGGTGGCTAATAATAAATAAAAAATGAGCAAGAATTCAGTTTCATTTTCAATATTATTTAACTTATATTTAGATATTCAGGACTCATTAAGTTTTCAGTAAAATGGCTTATTGTAGGAATATCCATATGTCAATTTTTTTTTTCTACAGTACTATTTATATTTGTATCTTAAGAGTCTAAATAATGGGTTCAGTAACCTAAGGGTAATTGAAATGTTTACACAAGACAAATGATGCTTTTATATCTATAAAATATCTAGTTATAAATTATACCAGACTTATAAGTGTCTGTATTTAAAAACAATTGGAATAATACAGATAGTAAGAGAAATTATTTTTTTTCTTGTTAAAAGGATTATTGTGAAATTTAAACCAAAAACAAATAGTTCACAGGAATTGTTAATTAATGAAATATTTTACAAGGAATAATTCAAAAAGAGTGAGAAACAGAATATTTAATAGAAATACTAAGATGATAATAATTTAAGGCTACCTGGCCAAATGTTAAGGAAAGAATAGAACCAAAACATGGAATACATTTTAATTAGGGAAATATTCTTTAACTTATTGTAGTTTCGATTTTGTATGTGTACATATGGCAGATTAATTAATCTTCATTTAAGCACAAAACTATTTCCATTTAAATATGTTGCACATTTTGTCCTATGTACTTTAACTGCTAGAGAATCCGAAATGTGTAGTTTTGAAAAGTAAAAATTGTGTACATTCAAATGTTTCTAAAAAGGATAAACACAATAACCAAAGTTTTTAGTACACAAACTTATATTTCTTGGAGGTTTATATATTCTTTGAAAAAATTTCAGAATTCGGGTTTTGTTTTTTATATTAACTGAATTTCATTTTATATATAACCACTGGAATAGATGGTGCTGATTGGGCCCTGCATCAAAATTCCTTGGGGCCTTTTTTTTGGAAAATAAATTAAAATGATCGCATTAATAAAACTTATTTCAAAATGTTACTCATGTTGGTGCCCTGTATCATTGATGACGGTAGCTGCACCTCTGAAGATAATCATTCACAATGAATTGTACTAATTTACATGTTTTTCCAAAATGCATAATTTGCATTGAAGAAAATTCAATTTTCTTTGTTCCTGAAAACAACATTGTTTAAAATTCATCAATTTCTTATTAGAAATTAGTGATTGACTTTGTTTAAATATAAAAAACTCCCCAATTTTCTGCAAAAAAAAGTTTGCTTTTTACTTGGTAAAAATAATTCTTATTTGGAAAAAAATTGTTTGTAGTACACATGAAATAAAAAAAAAATTTTCATTAAATATTTTATTATCATTGGACCATTTTTCTAATAACTAAAATTAGTATTTATTTTGAAATGAATATTTATAATTTGTTTCAATACTTCACAATTATTTTATTACAGTTTGAATTTTTTCTGCCATAAATTACTGAAAATGAGAATGACACAATAACTTTTTTTTTCAATAATTACTTATTGAATTCCATCAAAACAAAATGTACTATACCAGATATTAACATTTCTATATAGTTAGTGAGCATCTTTTAATTTCCTGGGATGAAGGAAGAAATATTCCATTTCAATTTTGAGTTATGTTTTAATACATAATTTTTTTCTTGAATTATAGATATATAAGAGAACAGAAATTCTCTGATTAAGAACCAATCTTTTCTTACAACTATAATTCTCTCTTTTTTTTTTTTAAGGTTAAATATCAAAATTGTTCCCTTTTTATTTTTTCCCCAACAACGATTCTTAGTAAAATAAAAATATTTAGCACATTGATTTAATTTTTAAAGATAATTCAGGCATTTCTAATAATTAATCTGAATATTCTGCTAGTAGGAAATTGTTTGGTAAAAGAGAATTATATTAAATACGTGATTGTAATTGATTTAACATCTAAAATTTTTTTAAAAATTGCATTAACTCCTTAAAATTATATAAATTTGCATTTTAAAACAAATAGAAACTTTAGATCAGAGGCTCCCAAACTTTGTCTCATTTGCTTTGCTGTGTTTTTTGGTTTTGGGTAGACTCCTGCTTACCTAATATTGAATTCTTGCAAATTCATCAACTTAAATGTCTTTTTGAATGCTGGTATTACAATTTACTTTAAAAGAATTAAATTTCTCACTGTAGTGAAGTTTAGTGTTGAAAACTTAAGAAACACACGTTAATTAAATTAAAATTAATACATAAAATAACATAGCAACAAAGAAATGCTTTTAATGAGAGGAATAAATCTGTTGCTTCAATTAAAAAAATTTCAACATTGAAATATGAATCTAGTTAGGTTAAACCCTAAACCTTCTTTGTAAGAAGTTTCCACCTTTTCCCTTTGGTTTTTGAGATTAGCAAACTCACTGAAACTCTTTCTCACTAAGAGAAGCACTCAAAACATTCTCACAATACTCCATAATTGAGGATTAAATAACACATCTTTTTAAATTTCTGATATCAATTTCTAAACTTTGAGAGAGAGAGAGAGATCTTTGTTAGTACCTATTCCGATTAGTTCCTCCTGTAATATGACTTTTTTCAATGTGACCATATCAATTCATTGTCTACTGTGGTATTACCATAGCCAAACCTAGTTTCAAAATCTAAATAAAGGGCATTTAAATGTTGAATGTAGATTAAAATGTCCTGACAGTAGGGGCCAGCTCTAGCAGTTTGCCACCCTGGACAAAAATAGAAATGCTGCTCTCCACAAACCAAAAAATTATAATTAAAAAAGATAAATTTTTCACATACATGCACACCCCTAAAAAATTTGAATTATTCATTCAAAAAGAAAGGTGGCATAACAATTATCTATATATATATATTAACTCTTAAAAAATAATTCGAAATTAAGGACATTAGTATATCTGTTATTATTTCAAATGAGTAAAATATAAGGGAAGTAATTGCCCATTTCAGCAGGCCATTCTCTTTGAAAAAAAGTCTACTGATGGTGGGATCCCAAGTGTTTATTTTAACTTATAGTAACTATACTCAAGACTAATATAAAAACATCTCTATTTACCGAAAACTCTTATCACCCTTGTCCCCTTTTGGATAGCTGACATCGTATTGGTGAAAAGAATGTCCGCTGTGACCCTTCTCCGGTGGGGAAGAGTTACCAGTGAAAGATGAGTAAACATATATTTCATGATTTAACATATACTCCCGCCTCAAACCCTTCAAGTTTCAACATAAAAGAAAACAGATGTTAAATATATAGGGTACAAAATAAGGAAATGAGATAACGTTGAATGAAATACCAAATTCATGTTCAATAATATTTCAGAAAATAAATCAAATATTTTGTAACAAAAAAGAAATATTTTTCAAATTAGATCCAAATGCTGGGCAGGTGTTCGATTTATCCGGCTCTAGAACTGCCCCTGCTGACAGGTTGCCTGACAAATTGAGAAAAAATTTGCAACATCCAATATTATACTTCTTTAACTTAATTCTGGAAAGAAATGCTGAAATGGTCTTTGTCTTAACAAAAATACTGTGTAACCTTGCAACTGCAAACTAACCTCACTAAATTTGGTACATAAATCAGTTAAATTGGTAAAATCTGGTTTCTATTGGATAAATTTTTTTAAAGATTACAGTCACAATCTGGTTTAATGAGAGTCACTATCATAGACCCCCAATTTATTTTTTGATTGACGTGGACCCCTTGCAGATCTTCATAGCCCCTGGGGGTCGATATAGACCACTTTGGGAATCGCTGCTTTAGATACATGGTGATTAAAAATAATTTTTACTATAAAGCATTCTTTTAATGGAAAAATATGTCAATAGTGAAACATAAATACAGAAGTAGACAGTGTAAAGAAAGATTTATAAAGTGGGAAAAAAATTAAAAAGTACCATTCAAAATTACTATCTATTCAGGAAAGCATTTTATACTAATATTTTTTTCATCAATTTCATACATGCGAAAATTTTCAATGAAATAAAAAGAAATGTAATCATTCTTGCAGTTAAAATCTCAGTACACTTAAAAAAAAAATATTGCAATTATAGAGCTAGTCCTATCTGAATATGTAGAGCATTTTAGAACAATTGGTGTGTGTGAACATTTAAAATTAAAATGTATTAAAAACTTAATTTTTCCACATTTCGATATTCATACAGAATAAAATTATATATTATAATCAATTCAATAAACCTATGCTAAAAATATTTTAAAACTATCAAATTTAATAGTTTAGTATTAATAATACATGCAAAACTATTCAATTTAACATTTTTTTTCGTAACTTAATCATAGGAATTTGAACTTTGTTTGCTTCTATTTGTGAATATATCCCTTTTATATACCCCTTTCTTCACATAACCAAAAGTATTATTGATATGGTTAGGAGTTAATATGTATAAGTGAACCAATTCAGAAATTTTAATTTGCATGATGACAAGAAACTACTGAAATCAAGTGTTTATATTAGGGAAGAGGAAGAAAATCACACTTGCAATAAAGGAACAAAATTAGCATAATATCAGAAAGAGTGTCACATCTTCCAGAGAGTATTTATACAAATAATATTGATGAGATGTAATGACATCTGGCTATTCAGAAATATTTAATATAATTAATTTATTTTTTAATGTTTATATGTTATGCTTGTGTTTAATTTTTCAAATTATTTTCAATATTTTTAGATAATTTTCTTTTTACTTCAATTTTAAGGATAACTCCATTTTGTATGAATAACAATTTCACTGGGGAATGGATGTATTTTAAATTACACAGTTCAGCCCTCAGGTTAAAAGAACTTTTGTCATCAGGTCTTGTGAGTCCGAAAGGAGACTCAATTTATAATTAATACAATTAATTCTATGGTATAATAGCGTATATGTATAATGAGTTTGTTTTTAAAGCTGATAAATGCACATACAATTTTTATTGTGATATAGGTTAAATATTCTGATGTGGAATTGTTTAAAAAAAAATGAAACTATTTTGTGGGAGAAAATATAGGAATTTTATTTTTATAAACCATCATCTTAATTGATTTTAAGACTAAGTATCTTCATTCCATTCAATTCATTGTTATTTTTTCCCAAAACAATTACAAGGAAAGTATTTTAAAAAATAAAATACTAGCTCATTTATTATTTGATTATATGTAAAAATTTCTTTACAAAGATAGAATAATAACCAAATAGGAATGATTAAAAACAATAAATAATCAAAGTAATGAGCAAAACAAAAGTAATTATCAGTAATCAATATTAAAACTATAAACATTCACATGCAAAAAAATATTTCCATAAACATTCAAGATGGTTACATAATAAATTTATTAAAATATAAATTAATAAAATAAAAATATATATTAAGTGGATAATGTTTCATTAACATAAAATAATTTGTTTTAATACTGAAGTATGGAATACACAGGAGCAGAAATTTTTTCTCGGCCTTTTAAATCACTTAATTCCATCACTGAAACGCAATGTTCTACAACACCTCCAGCACTTCTGATTAGCTTAACAGATGCTTCCATGGATCCTAAAATACATAAATTTAAGAAAGTAAATTAATCATTATGAAAATATCATTAATTACATAAATAAAGAGCAACTTGGTGGTGCAAAACTAATTATCACTATCTTTAATTATAGACACAGAAAATTAACATAAGAACAGTTACTATAATTTTTTAAAGAATCATACACTTAATAAATATAATTTTAACTCAAACAAAACAGTACCAATAAAAGTATTAAAAAATATTCAATTGAGTCATTACTAGAAAACTGCCTCCGTTTTCCTTTGCAGAAATATTGCAAAATTAATATTTGACTCAGTACAAATCAATTTTGCAATAAATTCATAATAAATTTAAATTACATTTTTTATTCGAATCAAATCTAAGCCACCATTGATTCTAAGTTGCACCTCAAATTCTCAGCATGTTTTGGAGGAAAAAAAATAGTGTAAAATGATTTATTGATAAATTTGATATTTACGAAATGAAGAAAATTTTTAAGGGAGATTTAACAAGAAGTGAAAAATTAATTATTTTACCAGCATTAAAAACTTTTAAATACATTCATGAACCTGTAATTGCTCTAACCATTAGTATGATGTTCTCTTTCCCCCATCCAATGAATTTTTCTGTGTTTGATTCTAAGCTGCACCCTATTTTCAGCAGTATTAATATTGGAAAAAAGTGCAGCTTAGATTCGACTAAATAAAGTATTTATTAAAGTAACAAAAAATATTTTCATTTTATTCGAAAAGCATTTTTATTAATTTTATTTACAATGTACCAAAATACTACTAAATTGACTGTTAAAAAATTTATATATAACAACATTTTCTGTGGTATACTTCCTAAAATATTTTACATTTTGTACAACATTTGTCTTAAAAATAAAAAGTAAAATTTAAACTGAATTCTTACACAAACTGATGAAATATAACGCAAGTATTACTTCTTTTTTCAAACTATATAACATTTTTATTCTGAAGAATGAAGGTATTTTTACTAGATAAAAGAGGGGAAGGGTTCTTCTCTTGATTTATGAAATTTAGTGTACCAAAGGAGATTTGGTAGTGTCATTGCAGTGAAATTGGCACCATGGAAATCACTGCATTTCTCACCAAAATCTAACTTGTTTTCTCTTCATATAAAATACATTAGAATCTTTTAGTTGTTTTTATATCAGGGTGAGATACGCATGACACCAATTTTGTGGTGGTGACGCTAATATGCAAGTACTGGAGATTTTAATCATTTACAAGAATACAAAACTTAAATACTTACAATCAAAAGCAGAATGAAAAAAAGTTTAAATGTTAATTTTTTAGAATTGAGTTAAGTTTTAGCAATGTAATGCATTTTCCTTTATTTTGATGTTTAATTTTTCTAAGCAATAGGTAATTTAAATACTATTAACTTACCTCCAGTTGCTATTAGATCGTCCACAATAACTACTTTTTGACCAGGTTTCAAGGAATCTGTTTGGACTTCTAAGGCATCCTGAATTATTCAGAAAATAAATTTAGGATGTAATACATTGACAGAAAATTTGTAACTGAAAACAGAAATTTTTTAAAATGAATTCCAAATTACTTAAATTTTTTACAAAGCTATTGAAAATAAAAAAAAAATTGTTTATTGCAAATTTAAAAAAAAGAAACATTTTAAAAAACATACTTAATAAATAAAAACATGTAATTTTGATTAAAATACAATTTCTTTGTTGTTTCAAAATATAATTGAAAAAAAAAATAAGAAAAGAAGCAAGAAAATAATTTAATATCAATTTCAAGTTATTTAAGTTTATTAGTTATCTAAAAATACCTCTGAAATTTAAAAGTGTTAAAGTATGCCTTTTTGAAAAGACACCAAATAAAAATACAAATAAATATTTATATAACAAGTTTTTAGTTATGCAAAATATACCTTAAAAAATAACAAAACATGTAAGAAAAAATATTGCACACAACTGTTCAAATAAAATAACACTAACAGTGGAAGGAATATAGTAATCAACATAGAAGGCAAAATCTAAACATGAAAACACATTCAACATCAGGAAAAAGGTATATTATGTAATATAAAAATACAATTTTACTTTAAATTGATTTTTTTTCCCATCTGAAAAAATCCTGATAGATATTTTAAAATAAATTTCCATATTTAGAAAAAGGCGACCAATAGAGAAAGAAATTTAAATGGTATTTATAAAATCCTGCACACATTCATTTTTTTTTTTTGGTTAATTTTTGTGTTTGACAATTTTCAAAATTAAATTATTGTATACTATCTTAATTATTGTTATTGATTCGTGAATCTATTTTGATATGTTGATTTTAAATCTGTTTGTGGAATTTACGTAAATAGCAGTATGGATAATTTGAAAACACCACAAGAAAAGCACTTTCATTATTAATACTCACTGTAAAATGAGTGTTTTTTCAATCAATGAAATGCTCCACTAATGCGACTAATCAAAGACAAGAAGTGATTGTAGGATTTAAAACAGAATGTATAGCATGTTTTATTATATTGAGAGGAATTTTGTGTTGCCATTTTAAGTGTGTGTGTGTAAAACATTGGAATTGTTGGTAAATTTTCATTTCTGCCTCATAATATAAGGTACAAAATAATATTTTTGAAGGAAGATTATTCTATGCCCTCAATTGCAGTTGAAGTATCACAGAGTCTTTCAACTGTCTCAAGAACACTTAAAAGATATTCTGAAAAACAAATCTGGATGACTACAAGAAAAACAATTTTACGTGAGGGCAGGATATTCAATGATTTCACTTTGACACAATTTACTAGAAAATTTGAAACAATGCACTTTGACGTTGAATGTGTTCCCAACAAATACAAAAGGAAAACTGCTGGAAATTGGTCCGCAAAGCTCACTCAAAACAGATTATCAACACAATAGGCGATTAGCATGGGCAAAGGATCATTCAATAATAACTAGAAAAGATTGCAAAAAATTATATACAGTAATGATAGCAAGTTTTGTATTTCTGGTAACCAAAGTAGTGTATGTATGACAATACAACAATGACAAATTCAACCCTCAGTGTTTGAAGCTCAAAGTAAAGCACCTGATGAAAGTGATGATTATGTCGTTGTATGTCTCTTTGTGGTGTTGGAAGACTTCACATCATGAGTGAAATTGTGAAAGCAAATGGATTGCATTAAAATACAACAAAATAAATTGCTACCAATTGCATTAGATCTTTTCGGACATAGTCATGGCTTTTTTCGGATGACAATTCTCTGTATCACAAAAAAAGATTCTTTGAAAAGACAAAGAATACAAAGTGTGACACACACACACAAAATCCGAGACTTTGTGTGTAGCTTGAAAAAGAGTGGAGTTGGTAAAAACTGTTTTGGTGTCATCCTCCCATACACATCCTCTATCCATGTGGTATGTTTTGCTACATCGATCACTCCAGTTGGGCATTCTGCAGGAAAAACGTCGAACCAACATCAAGTTTCTTGTGCAGAAATTAACCATGAAAACATTTTAAATATTAACCAAGGCTTATGGAGATGAAACTTTGTCTTGTGCACATGTGTTTGAATGGTATAAGAGGTTTTCAGGGGGAAGGGTCAATGTGGAAGATGAACCTGATGAGCACCCAAGGTCAGCGATTACAGACATTGCCAAAATTTGTGACATGAGTGGGTTCCCACTCACATCAGTGATCAGGACTGTTAATCTACACTACAACATTGAAATACTAAAAATATTTCATGAAAAAATTAGGAAAAAAAAAAGGACCAGAATTGGTGAGTGATAGATCACTCTTGCACCAAGACAATGCACCCACTTACATGGTCCTATCTTATCAAGCAGTTTCTGATAAGCAAAAACATTACTGTGATGGAGTGTCCTCCTTATTCACCTGATTTGGCCCCATGTGATTTTTTTAAAATTCCAACAGTCAAATCTTGCTTAAAGGGACCCCATTTTACTTCAGTTTAAGAGGTTCAGGCAAAAACCTGAAGTGCCCTTTCAAAAACCTCATTCCAGAACTGCTACCAATAATGACAGCACCCAATGCAGAAGAGTGTGAATGCTAAAGGGAACCACTTTGAAGGTGATACTGTCATGGAGAACTGATTCTGTAAGTACAATGATTTACTGGACCTTTTTTTTTACATCACACCTCGTATACTGTAAACAGAAGAAACAGACCAGGACAATCTTTGGATTTTAATCTGATAAAGAACCTATGGTATAAAACTGTATATACCATTTCAAAGAAAAAAAACCTTCAAATAAACTTGAGTCAATTGAAGCTTTAATATTTTCTTTTAACCAAGTTGTTAAAAGAGTACAAAAAGATGTGAAGCCATAGTTAAAACAAACAGCTGGCCCATAAAATATTGATTTTCAAGGATGTAACAATCATGTAATTCTCAAAATGCATATTAAATGCACCATATTTTTATATCTGTGTGTTTTCAATTACATATATTATGTTATTCTATACTTTGTTATTATGTACACAGCATGCATTCTTACTTTAAGACAAGTGTGCAAAAAAAATACTTGCAAAATTAAAAAAAAACTATTAATTGATTTGAAATCATTGTAAGATAGTACGATTATTGCAACAAAACAAAAATTAGCAAATAAATCAATGTGTTTAGGGTTTTTTTGTCACCACTATATATTAACCCTTTCAGGGCGAAGGACGTAAGCATGGGCCTACTGCTAGGGCCAGAGGGTTTATTGTAGTTAAGCTTAAATACATGAAAAAATCAAAATATGAAAGTGTTGTTTAATATTGTTCTGTAGATTTTATGCATGGCATATGCTTTACATATTTTGTATTTACAAACTTTATTTACTTAAGTTACTTTCTGCTTAGGTACAATTTTTTAAACATTTTTATTGTCAGTATTTATAATTTAATGGCTCTTAACATTATACATTTTAAAACTAAACATGTTTCATAAAATTCTTTTTAGTTTGAAAAATTTTAAAACAAGAATTTATGCATCTTATATTCCAATTCTTGCATTTGTAGTAAATCATTTGGTATTTTGGAGGTTTTTGTGGGAATGTGAACAAACAAAAACCAAGCTTTCTATAGTTGGTGACCATATAGAGAGGTATTTTCTTTTAATGTAACTGGCATACAGATGTCTGAAATATCATTAAACTGCCAATAAACAGAACAATCAGAATATAGTATTTGTCACTATTACTACTATCAGAGTCAATTTTGCATCATTCTGCTATTCCAAGTTAAACATTTTTAATGCTCCAATCTTGTAAAAGTACGGGAAAAAGATTGGCCTACCAGATCTAATTATTTAGTAAATACCAGACCTAAACCAAATGTTCTAGCAAAAATAACTCTCTCATTCTTACTCATATCAGTCATAAAACATTCAATTCCCCAAATGTTTATAATGTGAGTAATATCTCTCATTTCAAGTAGAAGGTCAGATTTTAGAAGCATCTCAAATCTTATAAACATGTAATGCCATCTATTGCCAAAAAAATTGAGATTTCAAATGTTTCAAGCAAGTTGCACAGATAATGACAATTAGCTCTGGAAGGAAAAAAGCTCTGCCATACATACACACTGTATAGGAACTGCAAGTGTTCCATGATGACATGTATTTGTAACAGGGATTAATGTAATAAATTGTGTAATTTATATATATGGTGGCGCATACAGGAATTTTTCAAGGGGGAGTGCAAAGGTGTCGAAACTCCATTATTCTTGTATCATACTCCAATACACCGCCAAATAAATATTCTTTTGATTTGGCTGTGCGATTTTCAGGAACAAAACAGTAAAAAAATTAATTATCAATAAAAAATACTTAATCAAATTTTACGGTACTATATATATAAGATTATGATCAATCAAAAAAATTCAAAGGTGTGTTGGGGAGATGGGTTGGACCCCCTTCCTTGTGTGCATCACTGTATATGTAAACTGTCTATGTTTTTTAAGGAGGACACACATAAAAGCTCAATTATGAAAGCTAGCAAAATAACAAAGCTGCTAAAAAATAAGACAATTTATGTATTTTCTTACTCACAAACACAAATATATATATAAAACATCAAATATATTAAAGGATATTTTAAATCTAAGTAAAATTTGATTTATTGTATACAAATGAGTAAATGTAATGAAACAAATTCAATATCTTTAAAAAAAAGTTAAGCTAATTTCCTCATAGATGTTCTTTTTAGGAAATTTGAAAATACAACTCAAACTCAGTGGCAAAGCAGCCCATGAGAGCCAGAGCCTACTGTGCCCATCCCAATATACGTGACCATTGGGCACTGAGGTGCATGAGCAGATGTCCCGATCAGGTGGCCAGTCTGTAGCAAGACCTTCAGTGTTTAAGTCCTGAAGCAATCTTGATACTTATTTATTGACCCACTGCAGTAGGGATGAAAAGCTGAGTCGACCTTGCCCCGCCCGGGAATAGAACCTAGACCCGTGGTGTGGAAGCACGAAATGCTACCACTCGAACACTGGGTCTAAATTTGAAAATATTCTTATATATTTAATTTCACAACAGCAAAATAACACTTTAACACACTTCTAATTTCACAATCAAAATTTGGATTTGATTCTGTTTTATATTTTTAAATTATTTTATCAGTTTAATAAATTTATTTAACAATAGAAAAACATACCACTCCATATTCTAAAGAATAAGATTCTCTTTTAACATTTCCAGGCAGTTTTCCAGGTTTTCTAATAGGAATGAAGGGAACTTTAAGTTTTAAGGCTAAAGAAGGACCAATTAAAAATCCTCTAGATTCAACACCAGCAATGCATTGAAGTCCAGGAACATGCGTCTGAATGTAATTTTGAAACACATTCAAGAGATCTTCTAAAAGCTCTGGATTTCGAAAAATTGGAAAGAAATCTCTGCAAATAAAAATTGATTTAATTGTAATAATAGCATAAATGTCAAAGAAGATAAACAATGCCAAACATCAGAAAAATTTTCATGCAATTTATTGTATGCAACAATTATAATTTTTCATAAATAAAAAAAAAACTTTTCCATTTTTGGGGGCTGTTAACGATGGTCAAATGCTACTTTTATTTGGTAAATTTAACACAAAGCACAAAATAAGGTAATAATTTGAATTCTAGATTTGGCTTGGATATCGATG
This sequence comes from Trichonephila clavata, assembly GCA_019973975.1. NCBI lineage: Eukaryota > Metazoa > Arthropoda > Arachnida > Araneae > Nephilidae > Trichonephila > Trichonephila clavata. The sequence goes on along the minus strand of BMAO01016265.1, from coordinate 121,541 downwards.
AGACCCGACTGCCAACTTCCGACCAAATACGGTGCCAAAAAAAGCACTTATTATTCTATTGTTGTAACTTGAGATTTCCATGCTGATTTCTTCAATCCTAGCAATGCTAAATACAGATTTGAGGTAGCCGAATTTCTTCAATTGTTTCAAAAATTAATTATGCTAATTGTTTTAGCTAATAAAGCTAATTATTTAACTAATTATCAGGATATCGTAGATTCAATCTTAAAAGTTATTATTTTATTGAGAAGGCCCCCATAACATTTTTAATTGCTTCCAACACTGAAGATAAAGGTATAAAGTACTTATGTATTATTGCAACCTATTGGTGAAATTATATGAAACAAAGCACCTGGTTGCCAATTCAGCACACATGCATATAGAAAATCAGGTTTTCCAACTGGGCGAGTTATCTTGAATGTTTGCATTATTGTGATAATATGCAAGTACCAGGTACAATATTCATACAATCACCATCATAAATTCACACAATATTACAAGCATTGGATTTTTTTTTTGCAGCATTTTTTACCCCCCCCCCTTCCCTCCAAATGGAAAAGTGTAAAAAAAATCTAGTAGACATTGATCTATATTAGAATCCATTAAGATCAAAAAAGAAAATTTATCTATTTGAGAATCTAGTCAGGAAGCCACAATGAATTCGTTATCTCACCATAATATCTATATAAAAGTCGCCAAATGCAAAGAAAAATCGCCCCCCCCCATACTACACTTGAGCCGACAATGGTTATTATATTTGCAATAAGCAGCAAAGAAAACAATTAATACACACACACACTATACTTTTTTTACTCAGTACAAGAAAAAAATCTTGCCTCATAAGTTTTAATTTTGGCAAAAAATTAAATTGAAAAATTAATAAATTAAAATTGCAGAATGCCGGTGTGTACACACAACTACTACACGTAAAATTTTACAATTACTTCTCAAACGACCTAAATACTTTCCTATAAATTGTTATCTCGAATGAATTTCGAATTTAGGTTCGCTAATATACATACCTAAAAACGATGCCTTCTTTAGGAAAATCTGGATAGTTACCGACAGCTTCTTTTAATTTAAGTATTGTATTATCTGACAGCATATTTTTTTTTGTTTTAGAAAATGAATAAAATCTATAATTATTTAATGCACTAATATCCTCATGGATTTCAGACTAAGTATCGCACTAGTATCACGTGTAGTTAACACACACGGCCTGCTCTTTTATAAAGTAAACAGTTGAAAAAAAATAATAATAAAACATCAAATTAAAAAAAAAATGAAAACCTAGAAAAACAAAGATAAATAAAATCTCGATTACGATTAAATTTCAAATATCTTCAGCTCCCAATATTTTGTTAAACTTCGTTGTAAATTATGCATTTTAGTTTAAGTAAATTTATTAAATTCTGATTAAATATATGCTTGAATAAAATTTTTGTGAGCTTGGTTTCTCTCTCTTAATTTTGAACAAAAGAGTATGAATAAAAATGAGTGAACGAAACGACAATAACGATAATTTGATTCTTAATTTTATGAAAAATAAGAATAAAAAATCTCGAATAAATTTTTAAGCTGTAAAAATATTGATATGAATCTTTCTTCTGAAATAGTAAAACAATACAATAAATATAATTTTTACTTCCGAGTTCTGCTCATCGAGTTTTCTTTCTTTTGTTGGCAATAAGACGAGTTTAATATTTTATCAGAGATGGTTATTGTTTTCTTTAGAAATCTATAATGTTTATATCTAAATATCTATTTAGAGGAATAATTTCTAGTTCAATTAATTTCTACTGAATTGTATTTAGGTATGTATTTCAAAATTATTTTTATTTTCATTTTATTACGTTATTATTGCACCATGTTACATGTGGCAGTTAAATGCCTTCTAAGGCCTTTATTCTCGAGTGTCGTTCGATTTGACTGTTGTCATAAATTACTTCTGCGCGCGTAATTTTATTTTAGATTTTTTTATTTTTAAAATTACAATAATAGTTTCTAATTTTGAAATTTCTTAAGTATGTGAAAATGGAAGTATTCTTTGGGCTCTTTCAAAATTAAGTAAGAATCTGTTTTTAAATATAACAAATTATTAAATTATATGTATCTGTTTATATTCTTCATAAAGAAAGCTTTTATAGGGTTTAAATATTTTATACCTTCAAACCACCGAATTTTCTTATTTTTAACTGTGTGCTTTTGAAATATTTTATTAAAATGTCTTTAAAATTTGTTTACGTTATTTTAATGTATGACTCGCTAACTTAGCATTTTCTTTTTTGTGGGATTATTGAAACCTTTCAGTAAATTCTTAGGATATTTCTTTATAATTTAATTCATAATCGCTCTTTTTCTTGCTAGTACTTTCATTGAACTGATGGTTAACTAATGGAAATTTTTTTTTAGTTTTGAATTGTTTCAATTGATTAAGTATTTACTATTTTGCTAAGTTTAAATATTTTTTTCAAATTGTCAACTGTTGCCATTTCTTGATGTAGTTTATATTACAGAACATGGTCAAAAGTAACACAGATTCTGTGTATGCATCTTGAGCAATATATATTTTCTGTCAATGACTAGGAAAAATTGAAAGAAATTGCCCAGCGCAGTTAAACTTTTGAATAAGAAATGCTGTTATATAGATATATCTGCATGGAATAAAATTTAAAATTATTTGTAACATAAATACATATTTTGGAAATTAGAAACATTTCACTAGCAAAATGATTTGATCTGAATGTATCATATTGCATTTTGTTTTACTCATGTATCTTTTATGTCAGTTTCTTAAATATACAGTGCATAATTAGGTGAAATTAAAAATATAAAATTCAAGAAATAATGTGAAGAGTGTTATTTTTATAGAAATTACAAGGGGGGGGGGACGTGGTTTCCAAAGTGCTGTCAAGAGATCAAAAACTTCGAAAAAACATGGTTTTCAAAAATAGACATCTTTGGTAATATCAAATCAAACATAAGAATTCAAATGCAAATTCTTTCCAAATTTTAGACATCCATACCAATATTCTATCAATCCTTCATTCATATGTAAAACAATTTCTTTTTTACCTCTTTTATTCAGAAAAAATCCACTCAAGTTTTTATGGAGAAAAACATGATTTATAAAATGGTTTATACAAGAAAAACAGAAGAAATGTCACTTCTAAAGTGCAACAGTGGGAAAAAACATCTGATACGTGCGCTTTAGGCTGATGAAATAATAATCTCCATTTCTCTCCAACAAACATGTATTCTTTACATATTTTGGACATCCATATCAAAATATTTTCAATCTTTCACTCATGTTCAAAGCAATACTTTCTTTCTTACCTCTTTCATTCAAAGGAAAAAATATCAATTCGTTGAGCTCCTAAAAAGAAAAAAAAAACAGTTTCTAAAATTGCCTCAAGAAGAAAACAAAAAACTGTTGTATCTAAAAGACAATAGTGAGAAAAAACATCGCTCTGATTGAATTAATCAATGTATCTTTCTTTCTTTCAAACATTTTTTTTAAAGCTGTTTCGTTCAAAAAAAGAAAAAATCCACTTTTTCCTTCACTTTCAGCTTTCTAGAAAAAATTCTTGCACAACCGTCGAAGACCAGCGTTAAATTCAAAATTACCATTATCTAAATCCTGAAAATCTAAAAAACTCCATTTCCAGAGGTAGGGTTACTATTTCCCCTTGCCATATTGTAAACTTTATTGCTAAAAAAAATGGCACCAAATTTTTCTTGCCAATTAAGGGGACCATGCTAGGATCAAACACATTTTTTTATTCATTAGATACTGAATCTGATTCCATCATATTTTGATTTTCTCTAAGATTTAATAACTAAACTGGTTTCCTTATGTACTTTTAATAATTTGTACTGTTTCTATATATTCCAATGCTATTTTTTCATTATTATCTAAATTTCTATTCTCAATGTATAATGCTTATTTAAATACTTAAGGTGAAAGGAGGGCAATATTTGCCTGTCAAGTTTCTATGTTTGTGTAAAAGTCACTGAGCTTTAGTTTAATAATTTATTATTTTACATTCATTTATTTTTTCATGTTTTTTAGTAGATGACTAGCATATTATTCTTTGGACTGATTAATGATAATTGGAGGTTTTTTTTATTGTATGTTATGGTATAGTCTTGTGAAATAATTTCTTACTTATAATATGGCAAATGCTTCTTTTTTGAAAAATTATGCTTAGACGCTCTTTGTATATCAAATGTTAGATTTGAATTTTTGACCAAGGAATCAAAAGTATTTGAATTCTTTGAATTTTCTTCCAATACACACATTTATTTTCCAGTCCATAATACAGCTTTGGGTTTGATCATATTTTAGTGCACTCCTTTATTTAGGACTAATTTGGCAAGTATTAGATGGAAATCCAATACAGAAAAACAAGCAATTGTTGAAGTTTGTAATAGATTTCCTCCGGTCATCAGTGGTGTGAACTAAATTAGGATTTATATATCCACCTTTTTTTCAAAAAAATTTAATAGGTTTAGTTCTTAATTATGAAGTATTATATGTACTATTCTTTGAAAGGGAAATGTTTTATGGCATCATTTGCTTTATGTGTAATAAGTATAAAGTTTGTGGATGGGGGGTTTCATGTCATTTGCCCATAGTTTGTAATTATAAGGCTTTCTCCTTGTGGAAGGTTGAAATTCATTTGACTGTTCTTTTGCATTAAAGAGGTTAATGAATCATGTATTCTGATTTTAAAAATTAATTGTAACTTTTATGTAATGTAATTGTTCTGATGGTATGTGGAATAATCTCCTATAGATTACATATGGTACTAGTTATAAAAATATATGGCCAAATCATGCTGTTTTATATATTTGGAAGTTGCTGAAGGAACATCCATTGAAATGAAGATCAAACATTTTCTTGAGTGTATAAATTTGAAATTATCCTAATTTTATAAATACAAATGGGAGTTTGTTTGTTACAGTTTCATGCCTAAACCACTGAATAGATTTTAAAATTTCTGTCACAAATTGGAAGCTACATTATCAGAGAGTAACGTAGAGAATATTTTACTCTCGTATTCCTACGAGAATAGGAACTATAGGAACCGCAAGACGTTGCTTGACTTTATATATAAAGGTACTCTCTCACCCACTCATCACGATATCTCTGGAACTATTAAATCTACAGTCTTGAAATTTGGTAGGCATGTTCCTTTTATGGAGTAGAGATTTTTAAGGATTTTGTGAAAATCGACCCCCAAGGGGCGTTGCTGGGATTAAGTGGTGTTATAGATAATTACTTTCATTTTTAAACTATTAGATATACAGTCTTGAAATTAAGTAAGCCGATTCCTCTTGTGGAGTAGAGATTGGTTTTCATGAAAATCAACCTCTAAGTGGCTTTACTGAGGAATTAAGGGGCATTACAGATAATTATTTCCATTTTTATACTATTAGATGTAGTCTTGAAATTTGGTAAGCAGATTCCTTTCATGGGGGAGTAAAGATCGACTACAAAAGGGTTTTTACAAAAATTGAACTCTAAGGGAGGTCAAGAGGGTTTAAGGAGAGTTGGATATAAATTTATTTCCGTTTTTGAACTTTTATACACACAGACCTGAAAGTTATGAGACAGGTTCTTTTCATGAGGTAAAGATCCGCTACAAAAAAGGTTTTGCAAAAATTATCCCCAAGGGCAGGGAGTTGAGGGGTTAAGGGATGTTGTAGAAAAATATTACCTTTTTTGAACTATAAGACCAACGGATGTGAAGTTTGGCTGGCGTGTTCCTTTCATAGAATAGAGATTCACTTCAAAAAGAGTTTTTAAGAAATCTATTCTCTCAAGGGGGTGTTGTGAGGGATGAGAGGGGGGCATGATAGATAAATATTCCTGGTTTTGAACTATGAGAACTACAGAATTGAAATTTGGCAGACAGGTTCTTTTTATGAAGTAAAGATCCACTACATAACGAGTTTTACGAAAATTGAACCATAAAGGGGCTGTGAAGGGTTAAGGGGCGTTGGAGATAAATGTATTCCTGTTTTTGAATTATTTGAACTACAGACTTGAAATTTGGTAGGCCTGTTCCTTTCATGGACTAGAGTTCCTTTAAGAATGGGTTTTGCGAAAATCATCCCCTAAAAAGGGTTGATAAGGGCTTAGGGTTTTTTGCTGAATAGAGATCCTCTTAAGGGATTTTACAAAAATCAGCTCCTATGGGAGTAGTGGGAAATAACTGGGACATATTGATAAAAATATTCCTGATTTTGAACGACCGAACCTGCAATAATGAAATTTGGTATGCATTTTTCGTTTGTTGAATTGAAATCTGCCAAGAATGGGTCTTTCTAAAATTGACTCTTAAAGAGGGTTACAAGGGCGTATTGACAAAAAAAAGTTCAGATTTTGAACTATTAGGTTTTAGACTTTGAAATTGGCGAGCATGTTTATTTTTTTATGAGAGATCATTAAAAAAATGGGTTTTGCAAAAGTCCACTTTGGGTGAAGGGGTTACGGTAGCATAAAGAATAATTCTAGTGCAGTTTTAGGTATTATTATTTAGAAGTCCAGTCCTTTTTTTAAAATCGAGAGGTGAGAGCTATGATTTTTAATGTAATCAAACCATTAATGCTAGGATAAACAGTATATGTTAAGACTCTGTTACAGCAAAGCGGGCAGGTAATGGCTAGTTTGAGAATAAAGAGAAGCCCGGGGCCAAATTGAAGGGAAAATAGTTAAAATTTCAGTTTTAGGAATTTTTAGGGAAAAACATGTTTTTTATTGAATTATTTTTTGTCCTTTTCTTGGTTTTAAATGTTTTATCCAAAAAAAAAATATATATATAATTTGTGGTTATTAATTTTTATATCTTCTCCCCTTCCCCTGTAAAGCCTATCACTTGACCATGGCTCAAAATAACGAGGTCTGTCATTAAAAGCTCTAGTGTAGCTGAACAGTGAGATGTAAATATTCATTTACTCACTCCCCAGCAAAGCCCATTTTTTGTTTTTTGGGAAATGTCCACCTAATGATTTATAATGTTTTTGGATGGTTTGTTACTTTTGTGGTAAACAAGTTTTTATTCACCAAAAGCAAAAAAAAAAAAAATCTTTGAAAGGAATCTTTGTTCCACATTGATGAGTTTTATTTTAATAAAAAGTAAAACTGTTGACATTGCTTGTTTTGAGTTAATATAATTTTAGTAAAAAAAAATATTTTCAACAGCAAATTAAAAATATTTCTTAAATTTTATCTGAAAACATTTTTTATCATAGTAATCTGTATCTTATATACCATAAACAACTAAACAACCTAAGAAAATATTTCCTATCAGAGAGGCTAATATCAAAATATTTTGCAAAATTGTTATTTAGGTTATTTGTCAATTTCTTAATGATAACATATATTTGCAATGAACAGTAATTTATTGTGATCTTGTCCATTAATTTAATTTTAAGTAAAGAAATATTTATCATTTATTGTGTGTGTGTGTAGAATAAAATTTAGGTGGTAAATATTGTATCAACTATATATGTATCAAAAATTTTAAATTAAGACATTGATATGAAGTGATGCATATATATATAGATGCAATTTTGATGGAAATCTGTTGACTGTTTTATATACTTGTTGGTAAATGCAAATGAAAGTAACCTTTTTCTTCTATTAAATTCAAAGTGATTGAAAAATGCTATTAAAATAATAAATAAATCTTTAAGATTAAAATGTAACAGAGTATATTTATTATTTTATATTCCCATTAGATATAAATTTGTATATATTTTCCTTCTAATTTAGCTTTTATATAATATTAGCTAGCTTTTTAAATAAAAGCTGTCAAGTAATATGTTGTATTTTTTTGTCTTATAAATATTTTTAAAACATTTTGTGTGAACTGATTTGTCTGACAATCTATATTCATAGTTTCAATTTAAATAATCAGGACAGATTTTTTCCAGAATGGAAGAATGCTGTCGAAATTTATATTTACTTTTCATCTTAGATATTAATTGATACAATAATATTTTACTTTATGTTTCATATGAACTTATTTTCAAGCCTGAATTTATATCCTTTTATAAATAAATAAATAAAAGGTTACAAACTGTTTTTTCGGAAGTTCTGTAACCTTCTACTCCTATTTGGTACATAAAGATATTAATATGTTCATTATAAATTTCAAAGATTTAAAAATTGAATGTTTATTAAAAAAGTTAAATGCATTTCCAACCTGCATATTTAGTAAACATTTTTTTAGATTTGAAGTCCTAGTGACAGTTCCTATACATCTACATCAGCTAATCAGAGAAGTGATAAGTTATTTATTTGGAATATGTAAAGCTATAAATATCTATTTTAGACTCTGAGTTATGAGAACTTCCTTGGCCTACTTATTGATTTATTATGTTTCTTGGATGGTAATATATTCTTTAAAGCTGTCATTGTCTCAAGTGAATTGGTGGACAATTTAGGCCAACATATTTGTCATTAATTATGCTAATGGAATCTTTTGATTAAACTTTTCTTTTATTTTTCCTCTAATTCATTTTTTACTTGTTAGATAATTTAGATTTATTTGTAGAATGTAAGAATGAAAATAGGTTGTATTAGAATAAATTAATATTTGTTAAAGTAAATGCTTTGTTGAGAAATTTTCAGTCTGAAATTAGTGTCTTGATATGAAATATACTTTACTAACTTCACAATTGTTGAAATAATTACTATTTCTGTAATAATATTCTTTGCATATATCTGAAAGATATCTTAACTGTGTAATTTTTTTTTGTTATATCTATTTCCTATTTTCAAAAGTCAGTTATAGTCTAAATTAAATAAATATGAGTGTATTTGTGATAAAATTAAATGTGTAAAATTTTGTGACAGAGCTGTAAAAGGATTTATTTCTATTCAGGTTACATAATTCATGGACATGGCTGCAACAGAAGGAGAACAAATTCAATTCAGTGGTCACACTTTGGACAAAGCTATCAAAGCCAAAGTTCACCTGGAAAATTATTATTCTAATTTAATTGCCCAGCACATTGAAAGAAAATCAAGGTAAAAATTGAAAAATATTTAAGTCTTCCTTATACTAAGATTTTGAAAGTTATAAATTGTGGATTAGAGAAATTTATATATTTTATGAAGTTATAAATTCTGCTCCATAAGTATTGAAATTAAAATTTCCTATTATTTTAATTGACAATTAAATGTTTGAAAAATTAGTAAATTTGAAAGTGTGTGAAATTTTTTTTGAAAAAAAATATATATAATGATGTTTTTGAAGATTTTGTTAAAAGTAATTATTGCTAAAAAGTAAAACTCAATTTTTTTTATTATTACATCATAAAATTTCAGAAACCCTTTGTTTACATTTATTTTCAGAGAATTAAAAAGAAATCACTCAAGATTATTTTTCTTTTATTAATGGCTTCATTTCAAGAAATATTGAACAGACAAAATAATCATTCAACATTAGTATAATGATATTTTATTTCAGAATTTATTGTTAGTGTATTTTTTTAAAGGAAAAACTTTTTTTATAGTATTTGCAATTTTTAAGAATTTTGCAATATTTGAAAACTTAATTTTTTTAATTACTAAATTGATTAGGAAATTGAATTTCCTTTAAAATTTACATCATGCATTGTATGGATTTATAACTTTTGAAGAGATTTACATCCAGTGTTTCAGATCTTTAAATTTTCATCCATCTGTAATCACTTTTTTTCTCCTGTTAAATTCAGACAAAGCTAATTTCTTTAATTATACAGAGTAATGAATTAATATTCCCTTTTTGCAACAGAAGTCAGATTTCAATATTCATTTAATAAAGGAATTTTCTAAAGTTATAATTAACTGTAAATTATAATTTTGAAATTCATTCCAGCTTAATATATATTATTATGTTTTTCACTTTTTTGTGTGTCAAATACAGTACATATATTTCAGTGACTGTATGAGGAATCATTTAATGTTATCCTTTAAATAATTCAAACCAAATTTTAGTATTTATGATGTATGCAAGCTATAATTAACTGTAAATCATAATCTTGAAACCTACAATTAAATCAGTAATATTTTATTTTTACATTTTTATGCATGTCAAATGCAACAAGTTAAAGATATATTAATGTCATGTCATGTCATTTTGCATAAAAAAAAATGCTTTTATTTAAGATTTTCTGCATTGATTCTTTTTCACTTGGCATACAGCCAAATCATCTTATTTTGGCTCCAATTCATTCTTGGCATGTGTTCAGCCACTTGACTGACAGATGGTGGAATTTCAATAGCTGTGTGAAGTTTCCTCTTTTAGTGTCAATCAAAGCTCTTCATAAGCTGCCTTTTGATTCCTGTTTTGGAAATCTAACTTAGCTAATCAGATCATTTTTTTTTTTTTTTGAATATAGAATGTGGTGAACAATTTCTTGGTAGTTGTAGTTTTCTTTCACAATTGTTCAAAGGAAAATGAATGCAATGAAACAGTAGTTGCTTGTAAAAAGGATATGATCAAGAAGAATATCTTTTATTTAAATATCATGTATATAAATGCACATTACAAAAATATGATTCAAATCTGTATCCATTGCATTTATTATGTAATTTAATAAACAAATAAATAAATAATTATATATATATATTTAAAAACATATAGACCTCAATGCATAACTGATTATTTTTTTAAAAAATTTCAAAATTATAAATTAAAATTTCATTTTTAAAAAGCTAATTCCGAAATGTTTTTAAAATGTTATTGTGGTATGGAATATTGTTATAAAATAAAGAAAGAAACTACTGTACTGGTGAAATAAAATAAAAAAATAAAAAGAAAGAATATATTCAGTTTTTGATTTTTTAGGAGGGGGGGGGGGGTGAATTCTTAGATTACTTAATTTTATTGTTGTAGAGTAGTTTTTTTCATATCTGTTTAGATAATTATTCCACACATTTGATCAAGTAATATAAAAAAAATTTTAAGTCAATTCCTACTTTGAATGGATGAATAGAAAGTATTTTATCAATGATTGAAAATTTGACCAAGATATATATAACTAAATAAAAAAAATATATTTATGTATAGGGGGGGGGAGAGTAAACTAATAGTAGGAATTGAAAAAAGAGCATGATTTGTCTGCATTGTTGTTTCAATGCACACCCAGTTTGGCTGAAAAACCGGTTTTTGACGCCAACTTTTGTCATTGTTTGAACAGTTATGTTGTTACAACAATGGAGACAAATTTAAGTTGGTGTCGAAAACCGGTAATTAATTTAATTTAATTAATGAATTATTATTTGAAAAAACTATTACCATCAAGTGTCATCCACTACAAGTTTAAAAAAATTTATTTGAACTTGATTGGATGAATAGAAAGTATTTTATTAAAGATTGAAAATTTGAACAAGATATATATATATATATATATATATACATACATATATACACACAGAGAGAGAGTGAGCGAGCTAATAATAGGAATGAAAAAAAAAGTATTTGACCATAATAGATTAGATAATTTAAGTTTTTTTTTCTTTTTTAAATTGAATAAAAAAAGTGGAAACAAAAAAATCAGTATGGGAAAGAATTACTATAAAGTAAAATATATTATCATCTAAATTTAAGAAGTTGAATTTTGAGTTATTTTACTGATAAACTTTGTTGAAGTTCTGTAATATATTACAAATCCTGCTTTTAAAATTAGACTTGGGTGCTTAATGTGCTATCATAATATTGTTTATGATAGGATACTATTTTCTGCACATAAAATATCTTTTATTCATTGTAAAATATTCTACACGTATTATGCATAATTCGAAAAATTTTAATTCAAAAACTGATTAAAAAAACTTTTTCATTTGTATTTTTAAATTTTTACGATTTGCAAAAGAAATTGATGAATTATAATAGAAATAGTATTAATACATATATGTTGCTTGTTAACTAGATTGCAAAAAATTTTGTTGCATACATTTTCTGTTTTAACATTGCTTGTATTGTATGATATTTAGACATGAAAAATTAGAAGAAACAATGAAAGAAGAAGGGTTGACTGAAGAACAAGTAAGACGAATCTTAAATTTCTTTTAAGATTTCTTTTCTCCCATGTTAATAAAATGCTTACTTATCCTATTTTTTTATGATTAAGCATTTATAAATTAAATGCAATAAGTAAGCAATTTTTCCTTTTCTTTTTCCTTTCAGAAACAAGAAAAGAGAACACAGCATGCTTTGAAAGAAACTGAATTTTTAAGGCTAAAGCGCTCCAGACTTGGTGTTGAAGATTTTGAACCTCTTAAAGTGATTGGTAGGGGAGCCTTCGGAGAAGTCAGATTAGTACAAAAGAAAGACACTGGTCATGTCTATGCCATGAAGATTCTCCGCAAGGCTGATATGTTGGAAAAAGAGCAGGTAATTTATTTGGTTTATTTTGTTGTTTGTGTAAAATTGCTGTGAAATCCAAAATTAAGAAAAATATAATTTTAGAAATTTAGTACAATTGTAATGGGCCAATTAATAAGCTTTTTTATTGCTCCTATGTAACATCTGTGTGTGTATGTATAAGTTTTGTTATACCTTATCAAATTGTATAGTTGTCTGTTGTAATTTTTAATTAAAGCAATGCTTTGCGATTGTAGTCTATGTTTTAGTATACCAATATTATTTATCCATATATAGGGGGTCATTATGGAAAGGTTTGGCTTAAGACCTCTTCATAAGCTTTTTAGATCTAAAGCAATCACTTTGTCTTTACATTCTTGTACAAGCCTCTTATTGTAAAACTATTTTAACTATTTGTAGTAAATTTATATATCTACACTTAACAACTTAATATTTATTTAAATTATTCTTAGCTTAATAATTTAAATGTTAATTATATATTTTTCTTTGTATTTTACTTATGAATACCATTTGTCAGAATGCCAGTCTTATTTTATTTTCTTTATGCTAAAATTATATCTTTTGATTCATTTCCAATTCATAGAAAAAATAGCTATTTTTTACATGCACTTTTGCGGAGAAACCTGGCGTCCAAGTATTTCCCTGCAGCTACCTGTATAGTTGATAAAAAAACTACTTTTCTTCTCTTGAACTCATGATTATAAAATTTCTATTATATTTCGCCATGTGATTTTTCTGAATATAAAAAGAGATAGTTCTGTCTTTTTTGTTGCCTAACACTTGAGAAGGGAGAATTATTTAAAAATTTTATGTTCATGTTTTCTGCAATCTTATCTATTAGCATTTGTTGCACACATTTAACTAACTTAATCATGAATCTTATATAGACTGGAGGAATGTTTTTTTTTTTTGAAATTTGAAGTGTCTTGTTTTTGGTTATACCACATTAGGATTGTTAGTCATATGCATTGTAATTTTGAGCCATGGTCAAAATCGCCAATGGCGATGGTATATGGTCTACTTTACTCTTCTGGTTTCTGTATTACATTTGCAAAATGACTTAGAAGCTTAGTTCTGTTTAATCTAATGGAGCCAAAGTATTCTGCATGATAAGAGAATCAGACTTAACTCTATGGCTTAACTGATTTGAACATTTACGAGCTGTGAAATTTTTTATAGCTCCTTTGCTACTTACTGCCTCAGCATCACAAATGTATTTCTAAATGTATTGTGTAAAAACATATATGATGCAAAATTTTAAATATAATTTTTGAATAAATTTATTTGTTATAATTATACAAAAACACAAATTAATGCAAAATTGGAAAAAAAATCATGTATTTTTTATGTTAATATTTAAAAATTTTAATAGGTAGCTCATGTACGTGCAGAAAGAGATGTTTTAGTTGAAGCTGATCATCAGTGGGTTGTCAAAATGTATTATAGTTTTCAGGATGCGATGAATTTGTATTTAATTATGGAGTTTTTACCTGGAGGTAAGTTGGGTCTATTATTTCACCATGAAATGTTTTTGCTTTATATACAATTTTTTATAAATCCCTGTATGATATTGTATTTTAAGTCCAATGAATTCTGTGAAGTTTTTTTCCCCCTTTCTTTGAAAGATGTGTTAAGTACATGCCATAAAATTTTGATATTTCACATGTTGTCAGTCATTTATATGTAACACTCTCAGTTTTTTGTTATGATTTTACATTTCAGATGCCTTTTAAACCTTCATATTTTGAAATAAGATTTTTTTAAAGTGTATTCTATGAAATCTTATATGAGAATACATACACATAGAAATTTTTTGTAATTGTTATCAGACTGTACTATGAACGTATCAGAAATTTTTAATGCAAGAATTAAAATGTAATTGCAATCAAAATCAGTTAACAGTTAATTTTTTTTAACAGAACACAAAACAGTTATCAGAGCAATCTAAGTAATTCTTGTTAGTGAAACAGAAATTTATTTACTTAGGCTAGTTATTATTGCATATATTTCTTGCAAAATTGGGAGGAAAGAAATTTTAGATTAATAAATAAAATTTTGCTTGAATTTAACTTTTCTTTTGAATCAGTGTTTGAGAAATAGCATTTTTTTCTCTAGCATGACTTTTTTAGCTCTTCAAATAATTTTTTTTTTTAAAATTGTTGATGTCAAATTTTCACAACTAATAGAACCAAATGATCATAATTTACAAAAAGATGAATTTGTTTATTATGAATCCTATTTCTTATCAAGGCATTATTGTTTCAGATATTTTTTACATGCATTTATTTTGTTTTTATTTTGAGCAAATGCAATTTCTTTAAAGTGAACAAAATATGCAATTTTCAATTCATATTTACAAACAACATTAATTCAGTTTTAATACAAAATCTGTAGGGGATTTGATGACACTCTTAATGAAGAAAGATACCTTATCAGAAGATTGTACCCAATTTTATATAGCTGAGACTGCTTTGGCCATTGATTCTATCCACAAACTTGGATTCATACACAGAGACATTAAACCAGATAATTTGCTCTTAGATGCAAAGGTAAGCATAACATAATTTTTCTTCATTTTTTTTTATGTCTTTAGATGTCCGATATGCATAACTGTAGAAAAATGATTTAGGCATAATACAAATTTTTTATTTTTTGTGGATATAAATGAAGAATTTAAAGGTGTCTTTTAAGTGGTTATTCTAACTCTCTCTATACTAAGTATTAAAATTAATGCTTTGTGTATTTGTAATATTTTATACATATAAAGGAATGTAATCCTATTTTTAAAAATTTATTCTATTTTCATTCTTAGAATTCTGTTTTTTTTTCCATTGGTGTAGTAATTATAAGATTTAATGTTAGTTTGAATTTTGTTGTATGGAAGAAAGATTTTTTTAAATATATTTCTAAAATCTGATTCTTTCTTCTGTACTAAACAATAAACTTGTAATCATATTATAAATTGTTTTATCTGTGTTTTCTTGAAAATATGATGGATGTATTTATGAGTTATAGCTGTTCTTGATATAATCCAATATCACCATATGTCTGGATATGAACTGCAGAGTTTTTAAAATCAATTTATCAAATTGTGATGATTCGGAAAGGGAATATAGTTAACGTTTAATTTTAATTAGTGGGATACTGTAAATTATCCAATATGCATTACATATTATTTGGATTTTAAGTGTCAAATCAAGTTTTATTTTGATCTTTAGTATATTTTTTTTGTATTACTTGAAAATACTGCAACTATAAAAGTAACATGCCCTGACCTTTAATTAATATGGAGTTTATACAGTGAATAAGGGTTCTATCATAGGAATAAAACTGCCTGAGCTGTGAAATTTTTCTTAATATTTTTTTTCTTGAAGCAACTGGTAATAATTTCCTTTATTATAATGTTGAACTTGTAATAAATTTTGCTGGAATTTTCTTGCAGGGCCATATAAAGTTATCTGATTTTGGACTGTGTACTGGGTTAAAGAAATCTCACAGGACAGAATTCTACCGAGATTTGTCTCAGGCTAAGCCTAGCGACTTTAGTATGTATTTTGACAGAAATGGTAATTATTGTTTTATCGCATTTTATTTTTATGATTTTAATTATTTCTGTTCTGAATTTTTAACTTTTTGTTTTTATTATGATTATTTATTGCTGCTGCTGCATAAATGTATGGCTGTGTGTTGCTTCTTTATTCAAATCTGTTCATTTTTAAACAGATGCATTTTAATTTGATTTGTTCTCTGCATGTTTTATTAAATTTTCTTTGCAGGAATGTTGTTTTGTATAAACATTTCAATGTGCTTTTACCACTCTCATTGTTTAAAAAAATTATTTATGTTCTTTTATGGCTATGTTTGATAATAAAGGGGTTGATCAAATATATCTTTAAAATTAAAATGTGACTTTTTTTAACATTAGGTTTGAAAATGTCTTAAAATAACCAAATGTTTTATTATAATAAGAATCTTAATTGAGTAAATATATGCAGATATTTATTATATTTTTTGCCATTTAAATTAAAATATGCTTTAAATATCATGATACTTCAACATGGAAATCAATGTTGAAGCTAATTTATAGAAGTATTGTTTATTCCCTGTATCAATTCAAATTAAGATTAAGTAGTCATCTTTTTATATGTTTT
Organism: Trichonephila clavata; assembly: GCA_019973975.1. Classification (NCBI taxonomy): domain Eukaryota; kingdom Metazoa; phylum Arthropoda; class Arachnida; order Araneae; family Nephilidae; genus Trichonephila; species Trichonephila clavata. The sequence continues at coordinate 105,004 of BMAO01016265.1, read as the reverse complement.
AAAATATTTCTAGTTTTTTTTTTATATCTGGGTAAAAAAAGGTAAGTGACTGTGTGTTTGATAAACAATGAATGTTACTTTTAAATAGACTTTATCATGACTAAATATGAGTGATACTGAATATACTGAAATATATTTCTAATATTACTTATTACGTATTTTATAATATCCTACCATTTCAGTATAATTTGTATAATGAATATACAACATATTTGTCAATTGTTGAATTATAATTAAAATGTTAATTATTTTTTGATTTGAATATGCTCAGACTATTTTTTTTAAAAATTCATTTCAGTACTTTTTAAGCTTTAGGTATTTTCAGGTGTTATTTTTTGATGTATTATTATTTAATTAACTTTATGTATTATGATGCATATCACTTTGAAATACTTTATATTTTGAAGTTGGCAAGCAGTTTCTTCATAAATTAAATTTTTATAATGCTTATTTATAGATATTTATTTGAATGTATCTATATCTGAAGCTAATTATATGAGACTTTTAAACAATTTTATTAAATAGCTTTTTTATTTTCTTATTATTAAATTCTGACACTGTTGTTAGTATTGATATAGTTAGCACTGATGCAAATGTTAAATTCGTTATTCCATTGGACCTTATTTATAAGACATGATCAGAGCTTGTTTTTTAATTAATATTTAAATTGATTATTTTCTGACAGCAAGTAATCCCATGGATTCAAAAAGAAGAGCTGAAAGCTGGAAAAAGAACAGGAGACAACTGGTAAGATTTGAACTACTCTTCCCAATTATGATTTGCTACAAATACAATTTTAATTATTAAATTGCAAAACTTTTTTTTTTTTGCATAGGCCTATTCTACTGTTGGAACACCAGATTATATAGCACCAGAAGTTTTCATGCAAACTGGGTATAATAGTTCTTGTGATTGGTGGTCTCTTGGAGTCATAATGTATGAAATGCTAATGGGTAAGTATGAAAAGATTATTTCTATATAATGTATGAATTTAATCATACTGTTGAATAACAATATTCATATTGATAATTATATTATATTCATGTATGGTGTTTTACAGGGTTTGTTCTAAAAAGAAATTGAAGCATTCACTCATCTCACACTAAATTTTATACCTTTTAAGTGCTTTTAACTTATATTTGAAGTTGCTTGCTAATGTTATAGGAGATTTTAAACATTAAGAAGAAACCTATCAGCACCATTTAAATTCACAGTTGAATTTTCCCTATGCACTTAAAGTATGATGTGATAAATATTAAGTAGAATTTGTTTTCTTTACAATGAGTATAGTAGAGGTATTGATCTGCCTGCAAAGTATTCACATTGAATCTGATTAAAGATGACAACTACTTATATTACCTTTTTTTAAACCTTGTAACCTGTATCTACCAGAATATTCCTTTGCTTTGAAAACTGCTTGATTTCTAGAACTGTCAAAAACTATGGTGGACTCTTAATAGTAGTTGTAACCTTCAATTGAGATCAATAGAAATCTTGAGTTTAGATAAGCTACCATAGTCATTAGTTCTTTTTGTATATCATGAATAAGCTGAAATTGTGATAATCTTGCATCATTAATCCAAATAAAATTCACTATTGGAACCAAAAACTGAAAAATATTTGTTTTAAGTTATTACAAAACTTTCTGGAAATCTACATTTTAAATTTTTTTCTGTTTATTTAATGAGACATAATTAAAAAAGTGTTTTGAATATCTTTGCCGCATCGTATTTTTGTGTAAACTATCTTTCAGTTTCCAGCTGGTTTTTTTACTTCAAAATTAGTTATTAATAAAAAAATTTGATAGTGAAATATGTAATTATATATGCACAGTTTATGCTAATTTAGAAATTTTTATTTTAGCAATGCTATACTAATTCATGATTCATTAAAAAAAGGTTTTATTTATCAATACATATTTCTAATTAAAATTTTGTTTGAAAATGTGTTTTTAATTCTTAATTTTTTTTCTTTATAAGAAATTATTTATTTGAAAAAGAAAGTTTAATCATCTAATGTTTGAGGCTGTTTGTAAGTTTTAGTTTTATACACTGTTTTTTTATAGAGTATATATATTATTAAAACATGTTTTTATGTTTGATGTCATATTTGTGAGTAAATTTATTTTTATGCATATTAGTTTCATGGCAAAAGAATTTAAATGTGACTCATTTAGAATAGAGGTTTCAAATATATTTTTGATTCCACCTAAAAGTAAATAAGTACAGTAAATCTTAATTATAGAAACTTTTTAAACTTTGAATTAAATCTTGATTTATTTTACTTTCCTCTAGGTTATCCACCCTTTTGTTCAGAAACCCCACAAGAAACATACAGAAAAGTCATGAATTGGAGGGAGACTTTAATATTTCCTCCTGAAGTTCCTATATCAAATGAAGCACGAGACTTGATTCAAAGGTTTTGTTGTGAAGCTGATAAAAGAATTGGAGCTGGAGGTGGTGTGGAAGAAATAAAACAACATCCTTTCTTTAAAGGGATTGATTGGGCACACATAAGGTACCAATTTAAGAATAAAAAATTCATTTTATTAATATAAGTTCATAATATTTGTTATACACAGATAAGATAATAAGATAATATCTTATACAGATAAGATAATTATAAGATGATTAATAAAATGTATACATATGTAGGGAATGATTTATATTAAAGTTTAAGAATATATACATTTATTTATGTTACTGTTATTGAGTTTTTAATTTCATCAAACTTTATTTGAACTTTTTTATATCAATTTTACTTTTCAAGTTATTTGTAACATGTAAATGGAAATTTTACTCCAACTACATGCAAAATTTTTTTTAAAGTTAAGATATCAGGAGGTTTTTTTTTTGTAGTTTTAAAATTTTTTTCAGCAATGGTAAAAAGCTAAAACTGTAAAAAGAAGATCTTTATTGTCAAAATAGGAAGGGGGAGGGACATGAAAATTTATAAAAAAGTTATATAAATGTAGCCCACTCTGATAAAAGAAAATGATTTTTCCTATTTTCCAATGTTTATGTGCTATGTCATTTGTTTTTGGCATGGTTTAAAAGAGATTTTCACTTTTGTACAGAGAACATTTTATCTTTGTCACTAAAAAGAAAACATTAAAAAAAAGCATGTCTCAATCGTGCAACAGCCCATGAGGTCCAAGGCCTATTGTGCCCATCTCAGCTTGGGCACTGAGGTGCATGGGAAGGTGTTCCAGTCAGGTGGTCAGCCTGATGCAAAACCCCCAGTGTTTATTTCCCAAGCAAGCTTGGTACTCATTTATCGACCCACTGAAGGGATGAAAGGCTAAGTTGACCTTGCCCAGCCCGGAGTTTGAATCCCTGGCCTATGTCGCGAAAGCGTGATACACTACCACTTACCCACTGGCCTTCAACTTTATACAAAACATAATAAAAAAAATTAGGTCCATTGTCTTAATTTTTTCAAGAATCAACATTTTTCAAAGAATGTATTTTTTTTTAAAAACAGCATAGTGGAAGTGTGTGGCATCTTCTCTTTCTAAAACATTTATAATTTTTGTATTAGTAAATAGGGAATAAAAAGGCTTAAGTTTTTTCATAAACCTAATAAATTGACTTGCAAAATTGAACCACAAAATATTTTTGTTTTTTGACAAAATTCACACTTCTAAGGTAGTTGAATATCTGAAAGAAATTGGGCTTATATGATATACTATTTGATTTTTTAAATGTAATTTAACTTTTTCATTTAAAATTATTTTTTTTTTATCAAAATATATATTTTATCAGTTTGATAAATGTATTTAAAAAGACATTTTTTTCTATTTAATTTTCTATTTTTTTTTGAGGTATTAGTATTTGGATTAAGCAGCTTACTTGTAATGACATTGAATATGACTTTCAGTTTAGAAATATAATTGAACTATTTAAAATATATGTATTCGGTTTATTTTTGCCTGTGTATGGAAATCAGTATTAGATATACAATTTAAAATTTTTCAAAGAAAAGTTAGAACCTCTTTCGTCTTTTGCTTTAAAAGTGTTGTTTGAATTTGTTTTGAAATTAAACAATTTGGAGTGAGAGATTTAAACATGAATTTTTTTATATTGAGTTATAATTAGTATATTTTCTAAGCCCTCCTTGTGTTATAGATTGTTAGTGTGTTAATATAATATTGATTTTAAGTGTTCTCTTTCTCTCTCGTTCTCTATGCTTATTAAATTTTTTTTTCTCTCCAGGGAAAGACCTGCAGCTATACTAGTTGATGTAAAAAGCATTGATGACACATCTAATTTTGATGAGTTTCCTGATGTAGATCTTAAAATTCGTAAGTATTTGATGAATTACTCTTTGCATATTATATAAAAAAAATAACCACATTTTGAGTTAATAAATACAATGTGTTATTGAAATGAAGAATAATTTATGTTAATTTTTTAATTATGTCATTCATTTATGACATTGTTTAAAATTGAACACTTTTCAGAGCTTAAAATTAAATTTTGGTTTGCTGAATATGAAAACTATGCTTAAAATTGCCTTCTGGCTAAGATCTCTGAATATTTGAATTATATTGGCATATAATACTATGGGAGGACATAGTATCAGTAACAGTTCACAAACTTTCTTTACACTGTCCTTTTTACTGTTGTTTGTGGGTAAATACCCTGAGTATTTCTGTAGATCATCCAGCAGAAATTTGCTATCATTGAAAGTAATGATGTTCAATTGCAAAAATGTCCTGATGGAATTGCTCTAGCTTTTATTGTTTCGTTTTTTTTATCGTTGAAATAACCACAGTTTGCTGGGAAGTCTGATACTAGTGTAGAAAATGCATTTTTTTTGACATGTTGTATCTCCAAATTACTCATAGGCAGATATGAGTTCTTCCCCTCAGTCTTAATTATTTTTTGTATCAAAGTTGCTCTAAACTTGTTTGTTCAGTTTCTGGAAATACCTAGTATGCAACTTTTCAGAATGAGTGGAATTAGTGTGAGGTCATAGTTGCAAGATAAATGTAATCATATATGTTTCCAGGCAATCAGTTTCTGTACCTCACTGTTGCTAGCGTTTGCTTTTTATGAAAACTGTCTTTTAAAAAGTAAATATTTGTTAACAACACACATAATAGATAAAAAAAAATACCTGTATAATACAAGAAAATCGTATTTATTTTGAAAAACTTCTTGAAGAATTTTAATGCATCTTTAATTCAGTATTAAATAATTTCTTGATCTAACAATTGCAACTCACAGTCTAATATCAGCTTTGAATTCACCAGAGGAATGTCATTACTTTTATCATGTAGCCATTGAGATTGGATTTGAATTATTTTGTCTTGCAAAAACTTGTATATCTCGGAACCTATAAGCAACTTCTATCTAACCATTTTTTAAAGTAGATGCTGAGCATTTTGGTATAAATATTCCATTGCACATTTTTTTTAAAAATTTATTTCACAAATGCTTTTTTAAGTCGCAGTTCTGTGTGCAATTGTGGTTGGAGAGGTTTTGTATAAACATTTTTAATGTCAAGCAACAATGCTGTTCATAGAGACTTTCTTTTGTTTGTAATGGACAAATGTAAATGTTTTCATGTACCTTGTAAATGAAGCACATATTGTATTACTTAAAAATAACTACTTGTCACTTATGTTGATTTTAATTCATAAAATCCAGAAGGTGTCAGCACATGGGATAACTTCTTTGTTTAGGGCTACATAAGCAATGGTGATTGACTACACTGTTTCATTACTATAATATTATGGGCTAAACACAGCCTTACAACTTGTTTTTGAAATATCCATAAACAGTTTCTGTTTGTTCCCCACCATCTCTGAGTCACTAGCAATTTTGTCAATAATGACAGTGTATATTTTCTTTCTTTTATTTTCCCCCCTTGTATCAATCAATATGTTTCATAGTATTATATGTAAAATGTAAACAATGAAATTCCTCAAAACCCTGATTCAGAAGGGAAGCTTTAGTGTGATTTTGAGTTCAATGAACTAAAACTTATCAAAGATGTATACTTTCATTTTGGTTAAAATTGAAGTAAACACTTAAATACCATTTAAAAATGCACAAATCTATTTTTTATGTTTTTATTTTAAATCTAATGAATAATTTTTAACAGAAAAAATCAGGTTTAATTTGTGGATAGTATAGTTGGAACTGTTTATCCAATTTTGGATCAGTGAATTGTATTAAAGATGGGGGAGGGTTTACAATTTCAGAAGATCTAGAATGTGTTAATTGATAAAATATTTCTAATTTGTCAAACTTTTATGGGTTTTTTTTAGTTTTGAAAATCTAGTAAAATTTGTACTCTGTATTTAAAACTATTAAATATTTTATATTAATCGCGATTTTCCAATTTCTTCTCCTAACATAGAATTTGTTAAAAGGAAAAATAAGTTTATAAAGCTAATAATTTCTTCACTATAGTGTTTATTTATTCATATTTTTTTGTGAATCATCAATTCCTTCTTATTTTTTAGCATCAGCTCCCGCTCCAAAAGAAGGTGACCCTGGTTACAAAGATTGGGTTTTCATCAACTATACCTTCCGAAGATTTGAGAGCATTTTGACCCAGATGGGTGTAAAACAAAGCAAGCGATCCTAAGCTGCTTAAATGCCATGTTTAATTGTGGAATAAGAGCCATTGTCTTTCAGCTGGAATTTAATAACCTTCACACAGGGCCCAATGGTGACACTGTAGTTAAAAAGACATACAAAAGAGGGATGATTATGCTCTATAGCTTTTTTCTCATGTTCCATTGTTTTATGTACACTTAATTTGCCATTCACATGTAAAGATAGAAAATGCTAAATATTTTTGCAAAAAAAAGATGAGAATTTTCTAACAAATATGACCACATGTCACACAATTGAGAAAAGTGTAAAATGAATTATGTATAATTTATTTTAAATCTCTTTAACAGTCATTTGAAATATATGTTATTACATCATTGAAAGCCACCTTGTCAGTCATTTTACACATTACAAGCAATAGTAGTATGTTCATAGTTCTCTTATATTTTTGTGTCATTGTGGAAGGTGTCACTGTGGGCTGATTAAAATGTCGCCGAGGTTTGGGATTTTTGATCATTCGAGCTATGATTGTATGTTTTGCTTGAGTTAATAGACTTATGTGATTATGTCGATGATTTTAGTTGATTTGTGAAGATGTTTTCTTGGTTTAGTTTTATTTTTGATATGGAGTCCAAGTTGTGTTATGTTTTATTATTATTTTGTAAAAACTCCTTTAGGTGAATTTATCGGAGTAGGCCAAAATACAGACTGATTAAGAATAGCTTATGTTGGTTATTTTTACTCATGATTTAAGGTTGTGTAATGCTAATGTAGATTTAATTTACTGTAAAATAAAATTGGGATTACTGTAGTTAGAATTAACTAAATTTTTTTCAAAAATTATATTGAAAGATATTGCTGGGTAGTGTTAAATATTTTTTATAATTAATTTTGGAAATGCAGAAAGTCTGGTATAAAAGAATAATATGGTTAGATTTTTTTGTTAGTAAAAAATTAATCTTAAAATCAAATATTGTTTTCTGGATGCCTTAAGAAAACAATGTCTTTAATTTTACTGCACACTGCTTATCTAACATAAATTTTTGATGAATTCATACTATTTAAGCTTTTATTTGCTTTTTGTATCATAATATAATTTTCCAGAATAATAGTTTTACTGTCTGAAATTTTTTTATTAGAAACTTAATGCATATGTGCCTAACATTTTGTAAGGTAGCATTCTTTTTTATTATTAAAAATATTTTCTTAACTTTGCAATAATGATTGAAGTTAGATAAGCAATTTTTTTTATAAAACAAATTTTTTATATTTAAAGTATTTTTACATAACATTAATCCAGCAAGCTATTAGTTAAGTCTTTGTATTGTGTCAGAGTCAATAGCCCAAATGCCAATTTTGTGCACTTCAAAGCTGTAGTGTTCTTGTGTATTAATGTTGAAATGATTTTATTTATTTTCACAGTTCACATTATCTGGTTAGTGTATTATTAATTGGGAATTATAGGATTGTGATTGGTTAGATTTGTAGAACGTTGTTACATGTTTTTTTTTTCTCAGCAGTTTTTGTTAGTAGTTTCTACATGTGTTGTTTATTTACAAAATTGGAGTTATATTTAAGTATTAAAAATTGCATATCCAATTTCTTTTTATTACTGAATTTTGTTACTTGATTTGCTTTGCATTTATGTTTAATAAATGTTAGAATTGTTTGATAAAATGATAGGCTGTTTAATGTTAAATTTAGCTGATTTTATTATTCAGTTTGTTTAGTGCAATTGGAAAAGGGTAGAATTTATAATATGCCTATTTATTTTTTAAACTGTGTTTTATATATCTTATTTCTAATGCAAATATTGCCATTTTACTGATGTGTAGTTATACTATTTATAACTCTTAATATTTGTTTAATACAGTGCTTTAGATTAAGTTCAGCAAGTCTACCAGATTTAATTTGAAAAAAAAAAATAGCAAAAATATATTTTTTAAATTAATATTTTAACCTGGAAAAAGCTGAATATATTTTTATTTGAATATTATACTGAACTAAGATAAGGGGCCACAATTTTTGTTTAAATAAGTTTTTAGTTTTAAATATACCCTTTTCTCACCTTATTATACTGTCCTATATTAGTGTTGCATAACTTTTGTAGCAATTGTATATGTTAAGTATTAACATATAAATCAAAGATTATATAAAATATCTGTTTTGTGGAAAACTTAGTCTGCCAACATGCTCTTGTAACATTTCTTCATAAAAATGTTTTTAACATTTTGTGTCGAAAAATAATGAAAGTAACTGCAGTTATTGAAGAATTTACACATCCTTGTAAGTTAAATAATTATTATTTCTGTGGTCAATGTATTTTGCATAATTCCAGTATAGATATTTTGAAGTAATAAAAATATTTAAAAATATGTTTCCATATTATTGATACATATTATGTTGAACGTTTGTTCCTTCTGCTTTTCTGTCATATTTGATTTTATTTTTGAAAAGTTGAAACAGTTTTATTGTGTTAAAATTTTCCTTTTTTGTACTGTAGTTATTTTTTTCTTTTTTCAAAATTTTTGTGATAATTATTAGTGAGATTATAAGAGCTAAAACATTCCAGCCTTATAGAAAAATAACCTTTTTAATTCTAAATTTTTTTTCTTTTGTTATTTTATTTAATTAGTGAACAATACTTAATATTTTAAACTCCCCTGCCAAAAAAAAAATTAATTAGGTTTGCTTATTTTACAGAATATAATGTATAAAATTATATAAGTGCAATATTTTCTTTATTAATATAATAAAATAGCATTTTCTTAAAGAAAATATTATTTGATTTGCTCTATGTCTAATGCATTTTTTTAAAAAAAATATCATTCTAAAAGTTGCATTTTTCCTATATTTTGCTCTTTATTGTGTGAAATATTTTACAAATTTTTTTTTACAGAAGTAGATATACTTAAACACTCTTTTTTACATCAGTTTATTTGAGAAATCATCTTTTCATTTTTGTTTTGTTTAAATTTTAATAAGTACCTGTGCAAAAAGTTTTTATTTTTGCTGATGTTAAATATTTCATGCTTGTTTTATGTCCTCTAGTTGATATTAACGTGGAATAAAATGATGACACTTTTTAAACCAAAGACAATCATGTCTAATTTTTTGCTTCTTTATTAACATAATACAAATATTATTTATGGTCATTCATTAAAATTTTTAATATATTCATCTGTCTTTTCTTTTCTTCATCACATTTTATGTTGGTTTGGTTCAGAGTTTAATGTTATATTTAATGTTGTAGATGTTAAGTTTTAGGAAAGTCGTTAGAATTTTTGAAATGAGATTTTTGTTTTCATTGCGCATTAAAAAATACGTCTATTTTATGTCTGAATATATTATGTACTTATGTGTAATGTTTTAGATATTTATTAAAAACTCTGTAACACTTCTCGTTTAAATTTTTTTTATGCTTTCAGAGATATTGAATTTTTATGCAGTTCAGACCTAGATGGGAGATTTATGAACATTGCACTCTTTTTAACATGGTCTTAATTATATTTTTTTTTATGTTCATGAAACAAATTGTATAATTTTTTCATCATCTTATTTTTAAAAATTTTTAATGATCATAATCTGTAAGAAATTTCTATACTCACAATGATAATGCTGTGTGATACATTTTTATATCCATCTTAAGTTTTGTCTTGTGTAAGCCATTGAAAACAACATGCAAATTTTTGATGATATGCACTATTTATTAATCAAGGACTGGTAATCTAGTTTTTATAATCATATCGATAATTGAATATCATTTAGCTCCAAAACTCTGACCAAACAATATTATATCGAGTGTATTTTGATACATTTTATTAAAGTTTTTTTATTGCCGTGGTCAAGTTGTGGTTTCAAGTCTTGATTCCACTGAAGACTAATTGGATAAAGGGGCTGATGCATATTTATCATAGCTCAAAGACTTCGTGTTGATGTTGTGTGGAAGTTTGGAGACGGAGGTAACTGTGTGTGCTTGGATGTTGTTCTTGATTTGCCAGTAGTTCAAAAATACAAGTGACATTACCAATAACTCCCTCATTGCTTTCGATTGCAGTGTCGCTGAATTCTTTTAATGATCAAACAGTTAATTGTTTTATTTAGAATTAAATATATATGTGATGTATGTAATATCTATTTAATTCCTGATATAGTTAACTATATATTGCTCATTACTAGAGGATAAGCACAAATTTGCAAATTGAATTTCAGAACTATGTACTTTCTGAAAATTAACCCAAAAAATAAATAAAATGATGCTAAATTATAAATTGTAAGCCACAAATTAATTGTAAGTATGAAATCGATTAAAGTGCAAAATTTGTAATCATTATTCCTAACACTCAAATTAATTCTCTTAAAAGATTATAATATGAGATGAAAAATGAATAAATGCACATTTGCTCTGCACTTATTTCTCTGCAAAACGTAAATGTAAGTATAATTGCAGATATAAATATTTATATTTTAAAAAGTGGTACCAGCTCCTGGGGAATGTACTAGGTCTACAAAGGTTTAAATTACCAATGCGCAGCCCCATTGAAAAAAAAATATTTTGAAACTTTCTATTCTCATTTGTTCAAAGACAAAACTTCAAATTTTCTATATTCTTAAAATTTCTATCTCAATTTTCTATGAATTCAGATTGTTTTTAGAATTGATTTTCAGTGCACACTCTTCGATGTTTACAAATTACCAAAGGTGGTGTGTTTACAATATGTCTTATGATATTCTTTAACAAGAAGTTTTATTATATACCTGCAGTAATTGTATATAAGTTATGTAAAATCAGACAACTTTATTTTCATAAAAAAATTGAATTATGTGGATAAGTTAACTGGAATAAATTATATATATATAAACTTAGGTTATACAAGAAAATATTAAAATTTTATTAATTAATTGTACATATGGGTGTTATGTAACTTATGTAAGAACAATTTTTCATTTGTATTAAGTACATGTTGAAGCAGTGGCATACACAATGGTGAGGTTTTCAAACTTCCAACAGATTTTTAATTTTTACCTTAAGGCTACAAAGTACCCAAAAAGTTTCAAATATACTGAAAATTTTTTGTTCTGCATTTTCTTGTGGCCCATATCATCGAGAAGTTTGCCACCAAATTTCAGGTTTGATAAATTAGTTTTTAAGACATTTGAAGTTTTCTGAGCTTAGGTTTTGGTTTCATTTTAAAGCACTTTTCATCCTTTAATTGAATTAATTAAAAATATTTTTAAGCACAATCAACACTTTCAATGTGAAATGGTTATTAATTTCAATTTTCATTACTAAAATCATTTCTGCTTGATTATGTTTTTGAGTTTTCATAGTTACTTAATTAAGATTGATTTCAAGGTCAATTTTTGTTTTGAAAATATAGTTTTTATAAAGTAGAAGCCTTTTCATTTATTTTTTCCTACTAAGAAATTGCCACGGCCAAAACTTTTTCAGGTTGTTATGAGAAAAAATAGAAGAGATGGTATACTACTGAAAATTATATATATAAGAAAACCAGTCCTTCATTGATACTGCAATAAGACTTTCGAATACAAGTGTTTTGAATTCAAGTATTGCAGATAAAACTGAATGTTTCCATGATGTGCCAAACTACATTATAGTAAACACATTATTGTATTATATTATGGTATTTGAATTCTTGTTGGGTGACTTTAAAACTAATTAAAATTCCCGAATTTAAAACTAAAAAAAATAATAAATTTTGCATACAAACCTGGAGATTTTTAGCTTAAGTTAGTATTAGTATTATATTCTACATAAATGCTTTGTGTATTGAAACTTTTGTAAAAATATTTTGTTAAGATAAGGTTGTATAACCTGTTGTCATAACAAATACTATTAATATTATGCAAAAATATTTTTTGAATTTAAAAAAAAAATGTTTACAGTCAAATTTAATTTAAGTAACATTTTGATATGTAACATAAGTTGGAAAACAACATTTTAAAAAGAGCTTTACAGGCATTATAGGTGTTTGTTTTATGCCTTTACAAACTTTAAATGCATTTTTCTCAGACTTTTAATTTTGAAGATGTAGGTGTCTAAGGCTTTTTTTCTGTTCAAAATAGTCTTGAAAATTTTTGTAGATACTCCCAAACATATGTGCTTAAAAGTTCGTATGGATTTAGGTCTAAGATCTCTAGCATTATATAAAAAAATAGCTTAAGTTAATATTTTAAAAATTTTGTGTTTTTCTAGGTTTGGCTAGAAAAATAATTATTAAAAATCAACAAGGAAACAGACTTTCAACTTTTGTTCGCAAATCACTTAAAACGACTAAAAAATTTTAAAAATTGATTTTATAAAAATTTGAAAAAAACTTAATGTTTTAAAATTGTAAAACAAATCTAGTGCAACTGATTTTTGCTTTCAGAGTCAACTTAATAATGTAATCTGAATTTAAAACATAAATTATTTTTACTGTTACTGTCATCAGAATTTTTTTTGAAAAATGGTATTGTTGTAGCCTTAATATTACCCCTCAGTGCTTTTATCTGCCTTTTTTTAATAGTACATACCCCCTTCCCCACACATCTTTTATAATAGAGCCTGTGTATGTTTTTGAAGTGAAGATATTTTTTGGAGTCAAACATTGTGAATTAGAGGTGTAAAAAAATTTAACAAATGATGAAACACAGTAGATGTGTGTTTATAAATAATCTGTTAAAAATAATTTTTGGTGGTCATTCAATTAGAAATTTTATCAATTTTAAGTCCTATAAAATTAAATGCCACCAAATTAAGATTTTTATTGTGTATTTGTAAGTTATTACAAGCAATTCTTTTGACACTTAATTTCAGTAGAATTTAAGAATTTGGCCAAAAAATTTTCTATCATTTTATAATTTTAATTATTATTTATAATTATTATCAATTGGTATAAAATTGTAGAATATAATCTTTTCTTTCATATCTCTTTCCTTGGGTTTGATCTTGATCAATGACTATTATATGGGACTAGCCGTTACCCACCCGCTTTGCTTGGTATTTCATGATGTTTTATAAATATATATTGCTTATATATATATATATATTGTTAATATCTAAGTCCTAGCACATTAAGAATTCGATTGTATTGAAAATATACTTACCTGTATATAATACCTGTAACTGTCGCCTCTTGATAAAAAAAAAGGGGCAGAACTCATCTAATTTGTATTTTCTAAAAATCTCTAAAATTGAAGTATAGAATCATGTTTGCACTTTCGTAACCCTATAATGAAGTGGATTCCCGCAAAACCAATTTTCAGTGGATCTGTAAAATGAACATGCAAGCCAAATCTAACGGGGGGAAAACGAAATTTTTACTGTCAATGGCCCCGTAATCCCGTTGAGCGTTGTTTTCCAAAATAACCATTCTTGGCGGATTTCAATTCAACAAAAGAAAAATGCAAACCAAATTTCATTATTATAGTCCATGTAGTTCTAAAAAAAGATTTTTTTTTCAGTACGCCCCAATAACCTCCCTGCTCCCCCCCAGGAGTTGATTTCCGTAAAATACCTTCTTAGTTGATCCCTATTCAACCAAAGAAACATGCTCAACAAATTTCAAGTATATGGGTCTAACAATTCAAAAAAAGGAATTTTTTTCTATAACTCAACTTGACCCCTCACATCGATTTACTGTTTGTTAGCGGAATTCTATTCCATGAAAGGAACATGCCTACCAAATTTCAAGCAGCTATATCTAATAGTTTAAAAACGGAAATATTTATTAATTACGCCCCTTAATCTCTCAAAATGAAACTTGGTGGTGATATTCGCGAAACTCATTTTGTAGCGATTCTGTACTCTAACAAAAGGAATCTGCTTACCAAATTTCAAGACTGTACTTCGAATAGTTTAAAAATGGGGATAGTTATCTATAACGCCCCTGAGCCCCCGCAAGGCCACTTGAGTGTCTGTTTTCACAAAACCCATTTTGAAGAGGAACTGTACTCTGAAAGGAATCTGCTTACCAAATTTGAAGACTGTGCGTCTAATAAATTAAAAATGGAAAAAATTATTTATAACGCCCCTTGAGCTCCCGCAACGCCACCTAGGGTCGATGTTCACAAAACACATTACATAGGGGATCTTCAATCCATGAAAGGGTTCTGATTATCATATTTTAAGATTGTAGGTCCAGTTGTTTAAAAATGGAAATAATTATCTATTACGCCTTTTAAGCCCCGCAACGCCACTTGGGGGTCGATTTCCACGTAGTATTTCCATTTTGTAGCGTATCTCTATCCTATGTGAGGAATCTGCTTACGAAATTTCAAGACTGCGTCTAGTACTTTAAAAATCGGAATAATTATTTATGTCTCCCCTTAACACCCCTTGGGGTCAATTTTCCCCCCAAAATTTTTGTAGCGGGTATTTACTCCATGAAAGAAACATGCCTACCAATTTTCAAGAAGGTTGGTCACGTTTAAAAACTAAAATATTTATCTATTACGCCCCTTAATCCCCCGCAACGCCACTTTGGGGGCTATTTTCCCCAAACCCATCTTGTAGCTGATCTCTACTTTATGAATGGAATCTATTTGTCAAATTTAAAGATTGGGAGTCTAATAATTTAAAAATGGAAATAATTATCTATAATTTGCCCCTAAGCCCCCGCAACGCCTCTTAGGGGTCAATTTTCACCAAACTCATTTTGTAGCTGATCTCTGCTCCATGAAAGGAATCTGCTTACACAATTTCAAGATTGTACGTCAAGTAGTTTAAAAAAATGGAAACAATTATTTATAACGCCCGTTGCAGTTCGAATTGCGCAAAAATTCCGTTCTTAGCGGATCTCCATTCTAAGAAAGGAACATGCCTACCAAATTTCAATTCTGTAGGTTGAATAGTTCCGGAGATATCGTGATTAGTCAGCCAGTCAGTGAGTCGTTTTTCTCTTTTATATATATAGTTAAGCAATGGCGTAACGTGTACCCCCGCACTGCGGGGGAGGGGGGCAAGGCATCAAGGGGGCCCAAAGCCTGACTGACGCCATAAATGTAGATTTTCTCAAAATTCTCTTCCCATTTTTTAAAATCGAATTTTTAAGCGATTTTCCAATCAGCGATCAAACGTCATTCATATATATATATAATCAAAACTTTCATACGCTCATTAAATACCTTTAATCCTAGAGCAAATCAAAAAGCTTTTTTTTTCATTTGCTGTAATCCAGGTGACGAGAAATACTTTTCTCTACTGGGTTTTCTTTTTAAAACTAAATTATTAACAAATTAAACAAAGGTCACACACGTACTTTTAAATGCGAGAAAGATAAAAAAAATTCAACACTGCGTTTTTTTTACTGTATGCATTACATTAGGAATAGGGAGGGGGGGGGGGAGACATGATTTACTTTTTAAGAAGCAGCAGAGAAAATTATTGGCATCTTTAGTCCCCCGCCCCCATGTGTTTCGATTTCATTTAGGGAAGTCGTGGATAACGTACATCTGTTATGCTTTTTTGAAGTAAAATAGTATTACAATACTTGGAAAAGCATAGAGAGCGTTTTAAATGAGAGCATTTGTTGATAGATTTATGAATATTCAATCCAATGAAGCATGATGAGAAGAGAGCATAATGGATTGCATCAGTTTTTTTTATTTCATTTTTCATGAAATCATTTTTGCTTCACACAAAGAACTCTCCTTATTAAAAGTTACAGTATATATATATATATATATATATACGCTAGAATGTAATTGAACTTACGTCAAGTTCATCCAGGGATTCAGAAATGAAAATCAGATAAGTGATACCTTTTTTCTTTCGTAAGAATTTTAAATCTAAAATTATTTTACAGTGCTCGTGTCTTTCTTAGTGTTCGTTTTTATTCAGGTTACCAGATTATCTGTCGTTAGAGATTTACAGTTTTAATAAATATTATAAATACTCTCGAATGTTATATAATATCTACTTCGTTTATACTCAGACTCCGGTTGATTTTGTGTATTCGGTTAAAAGTTTAATATTAAATATTTTTACGTGATGTATAAAGGTACATTATGTTGTGATTTGGCAATCCTTTGTATATATACACTTCCTGGAAAAGAGTGTTCTTAAAGACGAATGAGAGGAGATAAGCTCTGAAGAAACCGCTAGACTTGTTAATTCATTCCTGAAACGACTTCAGGAAGTTTTCAACACACTGGGTTATCCAACCAGCTATTAAATAGTTCATTAAAGATACTACTAAAACAGTGAACGCAGACTTTTTCTACTTGTTATTTGTTGGTATCTCTACAAACCTGTCCTTATTTTTAAAGCTATGAAAGCAAACAGAGTTTACTTTTGTTATTCTCAATGCTTGAAATAAACTAAATAAAATATATTTTAAAATTTTTTTTCAAATTCCGGTTTTTAAAATTTTTTTCGTCGTTTATGTTCAGTATTAGGTGAACGCAGACTTCTTCTATAACAAGTATATATATAAAAGATCCGGCTTGGGGCCCAAGACCTGACCTTGCGGGGGTGGGGGGGGGGTGGCCCAATTATTTTCCGTTACGCCACTGTAGATAAGGTTTGCTTCATTCATTCATTTTCATGATGCATAGAAGTTTTAAGTGTCAATTAATGAAAATTCGAAATTATGAAATCCATCAACAACAGTTTATGTAGAACGCTGTATGTGCATATATGTAAACCAGTTGTAAATTCAGTGAAATGAAAATAGTTGAAAGAGTTTCTAGTTGTAGCTTTATTTACATTTGGTTGGGACTACTGCATCATAACCGAACAAGGTGGCAAAATTTGTTACAATCCTAAAATGAAAGGTTTTTGCAAAATATTTATTGAATAAAAATAATAAAATTCAGTTGGACCGCGCTATATAACGAAATCGCTAAATCCCGGTAAAAAATTCGTTAGAGATTCTTCTTTCAATATACTTTAGAAACCACATAAAGCAGATTTTAAATTCATAATTACTAAATATTATTAAAAAGTAATTATCGTAAAATCCGGCATATAACGTGCTCTTTTAACACAAAAATAAGATCGAAACTTAGCCGGGTATAAAAACGATAGCTTTAGAAGTGACAGATGAGCATAAATGTTTTTTTAACACGCTTTTATAAGTTTCACTTGCATGTAACGGAATCTTAGAACTCGATTTTTACCCACTTAAAAAGATCGGATTCATTCGAAATTTCGCACACTTGTCAAGGACTGATGACAATACAATAATTTTGTTCCATTGTCCTTTTCAGGATTGTCAGGAATAAGGATAATCAGATTTGGCGACAATTCCAAATACCACTTCCAGATTTGGCGACTTATTGCATATAACATTTTTAAATTTGGCGACTTGTTCCATATACATACTATTTCCAGATATGGCGACTAATTTCATACATCATTTCCAGATTTAGCGACTAAAAGAATAAGGTGTAACCCTATAGCAAGTGTTTTGAATTTAAAGCTAATTGTTTGCAAGTATGAAATACACTGGATAGAAAGAGTAGAAATAAAACACACAAAAAAAGTGTTCAGTATCTGAGAAAGTGGAGGGTGGGTGTGTGTTATCAATTTCTTATTATAATATAAACATTTTTCTGAAAATAAAAATAAAAAAAAGGCTCGTGCATGTGAAAAAAAAAAAATTTGCATTCTAAACTGCTGAATATTTTTAATTTTTATAAAGCAATACGTTTAGAAGTGATGATACGAATTAACATGAAAGGAACACGTTTAAAAGGTGAAAAAAAGATTGACACTTCATATTACCATGTTTTTATTAACTCGTTTTCTTTAATGTCTGTCCGGGTCGAATTTTGTAATTAATTTTAAACTGCGTGACTTTCCGAGGAGCTAGAGACTTGAAATTTGGACCATAGCTCAGAAGTCGAAGGCAATGCATGAAAATGTGAAAAAAGAAAACAAAAGCGAAAAGGAGGAATTTTATACTTTTTAGTCCGTTATAAAAACATGGTACATTAAAATTTTTTTTTCTTCGAACTTTTTCTTCTTTACACACTTTTATTTGTTTAACCTGTTCAAAAGAGACGGAATCTAATATAACGATACGGGACTCATCCGAGGCCTCGTAAACAAAGAGAATACATACACTTCAGACCCGTTAATAAATATCTATTGAAGAGCAAGACTAATTCTACAGCCACGTGATTCCAGCTTCAAATATCAAACTCAAGGATAAATTCAACAATGAATAAATATTTGCTTAAAAAACTAAAAAACACGCTTTTATTGTAGATCGAACTAAAAAATAAAAAATAAATTATAGTTTAAAAAAACTAAAAAACACGCTTTTATATTGAATTGAACTAAAAAGTAAAAAATAATTCTTAATAAAGAATAAAATGATTATATAAAGAGAAAATGAATGTCATTGGGGTAAAAGCGTGGGGTGTTCTATAAATGTATCAATTGTTATAATTTCTAACTTCTATTCCGAAAAGCTGAATTAGTGTAAAAGTGTAGTACAAAGCACCCCACGCTTTTACAACAATGATATTCATTTTCTCGTCCATCATTTTATTCTTTATTAAGAATTATTTTTTTACTTTTTAGTTCGATTCAATATAAAAGCGTGTTTTTTAGTTTTTTTAAACTATAATTTATTTTACTTCTATATGCATCGAAATATGCTCGTTTTTTAATTAAAAGCTTTTATTTAACTTACAATGTATGTGTATGTATGTATGTATGTATGTATGTATGTATGTAATTTGTTCGGGTGGAATCTTGCAACTCAATTTTGAAGCTGATATCTTCCTCCCATTGAGCCGAAATTTTGTATACACGTTTAGTTTGGATGACAATGCATGTTTTGACCATTTATATTCCGATATTGCAATTAATTAAAAAGATATGAATTAAAAACGTTAAACTAGTTTTGGGCGCCAACTTGGAAATATCTGCATTGTTGTAATAATTTTATTGTTACAACAATGACAAAAGTTGGCGTCGAAAATCGGTTTTCAGCCAAACTGGAATTTCATAACGTTGCGCTATTGACAGTATTAATTAACTTTGTCTAAAAAATAATTACATTTCTACAACGTAAAAACAATCTAATTTCTACAACGTATGGAATTTTTTTACAAATTTCTATCTATTTCCATGGATTTAAATTCAAAACAAAAAAGTAGAGCTATTTTTCAAGTAGATTGGTACATTGTATACCTTTCTCAACGCTGCCAAGTTAAACTGAGATGGAGTATTGAAGAAATTCTTTAAAAAATTTATCTAACTTTAATCTATGAAACTCAGACAAAAAATAATTACAGAATCGGAACGATCATTTTTTTAATGTATCTTACCCATCAAAAAGGAATCCGCTAGGAAAACAATAAGAGAAAAATATTATCTAGAAATGCAATATATTTTCGATTAAAAAAAATAATTTTACAATAAAATGAAGTAATTTTTTAAAGAAATTTTCTAATTTTAAGCCTACGAGTAATTTAAATGTACCTCATTTTATCACCAGTAATCTAAACACACACTACGACATGTGTCCTTAAATTTAATTACAAATAGAATCTGTTAATTTTATTTGAATTTAATTATTGATTTTTTCAAAATCAAGTTTCTAAAGATGATCTGAGCAATTAAAAAAAAAAATAGATTCTTACGTAGAAGATATTCAATGTCCAGCAAAAAATTATCATTATTTGATAAAACTTTCTTTTTTGATTACAAAATGCGTTTTTAGTCTTAAGCATTTTATTGATTAATACAAATATTTAAATGACTTTTGAAGTTTTTAATAAACAATTAAAATTTTCTTCTAATATGTTAAAGAAATACATCCCTTATCTTCAAAATATTTCAAATAAATAATATATTCTTTAAGTTTTTCAAAAATAGTCAAAATTTTAATTAAACATTTAATAACTTTGCCACTTATGAAGATAATCTCACTAAACCTTTTTTTTTTCGGGTGTAGAACAATGTTAGCCAAAATCTGCATGAAGATTGAAAAAATTGCTTAAAAATTACGGATTTAAAAAAATTGTGTTTTTAGTCTAATACCCCATTTTGCGAGAATTAATTCAACTAAACCAGGGATGGCGAACCAGCGTTCAATGAGTTGAACAGGCTGAGAAACCTGTCCAGCGATAACTAAAAAGTAAAAAATAAATTAAATGTAAAAAAACTTTTTTAAGAACTAGCTTTTATTTAAACGCGCTAAAAAGAATAAAATAAACTTTTCCTTTAAAACTTTTTTTACTATCAACTTATAACGTCATTACACAATTTATATGATATAAAAGCTTGTCGCGAGATTTACCTGTGTAGATAAGCAAGTAAAATAAATAAATAACTTGACCTAATTGATTTTGGTTTTTAAAAATTCAAACTAAGTAAATATGAGTACTTAAATATTGCGACAAGCTTTTATATCATATAAATTGTGTAATGACGTTATAAGTTGATAGTAAAAAAAAGTTTTAAAGGAAAAGTTTATTTTATTCTTTTTAGCGCGTTTAAATAAAAGCTAGTTTAAAAGAAATACTTAATTAAATTTTACGTACTTTTTCATACAATTACAATCAATCAAAAAAAAAAAAAGAAAAAAATCAAAGGCTTTGGAGGGGTCCGGATCCTAGGACTTGCCTTATGAACTAAAAGAGTTGTAGTTCTAGAAAACTGTTTTGTCCAAAGCATGGAATAATCCTTCGAATAAATAACTTTAAAACATACGAGCAATGTATACTAATATTTCAGATTTCTTCGTAAAGGGGATGCGCGTTATATGGCGAATATTCCTAAAATTAAGCTTGAAAGTATAGATGCGCGTCATGCACCTGGTTTTACGGTATTGAATTTTTTGTAAATTAATATCTGTTTTGTATATCTTACCCAAAAAACAAAAAGAAATCTACAAAAAAAAAAAAAATTGTCCACACAATGTGCAGTAAAAAAAAACACTATTTTCATTTTTTAAAAAATTTATATCAAAATTAATGAATTTTTTAACCGCATTTTCTAATTTTAAGCAAACACTTCTGCATGCGTCATTAAATATAATTACTGATAAAAATCCATCAATTTGATTTTTTTTTTGTTCGAGAAATTAGGGCAATATTTTATTGTTCTAGGTGAGTTAGGCACCTAGTAAAACCAGTTCAAGATCATTGATAAAGTAGGCTGATAGAGAGAATAATTTGAAAAATGTCCTGAAATATTTTAAAACTAGGGAGAAAATCAATAGAATCACAAGAGAAAAGTCCGTTAAGTAGAAAATGAACTTCGCTATTTGGAGGTTATTTTACGAAGGCAATAGTACAATAAAATGTGTTATTCACATTCCTGGATAAAGTTCGCAATATATATAGAGATTCAACTGTATTTTGAAATTAATAAAAATTCAAATAAATTATAACTTAAATTTTTTTCTAAAAAAAAAAAAGGAATTTATTGAATATTTGTATCTTTTATAGCACAGAAGTTCTGGGATGTCTGCTTTGCAGCTGCAAATCTAGTATAGTTGACTGGTTATTGCAGAATTGTTTATGAAACTCATTTTCTTCCAACTTTATGTCCAAATCTTTAGTTATACAAGAAGTAATTTTTTTTCTCTAAATCGAAAAAATTAACAGGAATATTTTTAAATTTTTATTTTGAAAAATTCGGATCGCATCGTAGATTCAATTTTTAGTCAATACCCTCTCGCAAGGGTAATAGGGGTCACTGCTCGTAAAATGAAACTGAGTCTTCAAATTCTCACTGTGTATGGTTTTAAAATTAAGGAAGTGAGCAACTATAACTCTGGTCTCATTTTATTTACCCTTATGCTCGGAATTGAAATAATTACAAGGTGACCTAAAGTGGTACTTTCTTTCTGTGGAATAATTATAGAAGCAAGTGATCTTTCAAACAGCATATAGTTTTTACTAAACATGAGTCCATTTCTTATTTCACATTTTGTCTTTATTATTGAAGTAACTTCTTTAGGTGCGTTTTGCTGATGTGTAAATCTAAATTAGGCACCAGGTTCGGCTGTGTTACGCTCAATCGGATTTACTCGATTTCAGTCGGCAATCGTGCTTGGGTCGGCGAATCTCGCCTAGTTTTGAATTGAAAACTTTTCAGGCGCGTTTTTTTTTGAGTAAAAATTTTATGAACACTTTTTCCCACAAAGTTTTGTTTTCTTTATTTAAATATTACTGTCATGCAGCCCACCTTCCACTCCAGCGAGTGAACGAAAGGAGAGGAGTGCAAGCAAAAATAATTGAAAAAATAAAGCTTATTCTTATGTAGGGAGATCGAAAATAAGAAGAAACGAAACAGAGGATCTATTTTTTAATTCAGTAGAAAGAGCACTTAAGCGCAAAAATGTGCCAAAAGAATTAAAATTAGAAATTTCAATGAAAATTGGCGAGAAAGTTGCTAATATTTTCGTTTTTATTAGTGATGACAACTAAGAGAGAGATTACGATAAAATAAAAGTATTAATTATGAACAAGTACGAACCCTTCTTTTTTGGTTGCTTAGAGAATTTTAAGAAAAGTAAACGGATTTCAGGATGTGAGTTTTCCTAGCCCTACATAGTATATGGCATTATATTGTTGTTGGCGTGTCCATGATGTGCAGATTAATAATAAAAAAAAGCTTTAGATCACTCCGAAGCTGTCTTAACCCCAAAAGCTTTATCAGATAAGATCAAATCTTCTGGGCTGATCTTGAAAAGCCTGGCTTGAATTGGTGGGCAGCTGAGGATTTGTTGTGGAGACAGTTGAACATCAGGGCAGTTTGGGCAATAATTTGTGTAACTTCTTTGTCCGTCAGTTGAGATTTTCATTCCATTCAAGTGCTTTGTTCTAAGTCTAGTTATTATTGATGCTATTGTACGGTTGGTATTTAGAGCTGGAATGAAATATTTAAAATTATTGTTGAATAGTCTTCGGCTGGCAACTGTATTGGCGTCGATGAGGGTCGTGAGGTCAGATGATTGAGCGCAAGATCTGGATTCTTTGGCAAGTCCATCGGCTTTCTCATTACCGAAGATATTTACATGGGCTGGTATCCATTTTAGCGTGCAGGATCTCTTTTCTGTGATAATTTTGTCGATGGATAATTTTGTGGCTGATTTGGCACTTGCCCTCCTGAATGGCTTGTAGCGCAGATCTTGAGTCTGTGAAGATGATGATGCCGCTGGATTCTTGGAAGCTTTTATAAAGGGAAATCTCCAATGCACTCTTTGATGGCAATGAGTTCGCATGTGTCGTTGGATACGATTTTCCCTACTTGAATTTTATTGCATTCATGCTCTCTGTTTGGAGAAATAAAAATGTCACCTGACTTCATCTTCAAGATTTGAGTCGGATGAGCCGTCAGTGTAGGCCAGAGATTCCCAAACTTTTGTCTCATAGACCCCTTGTCATGTTTTTCGATTTGGGGTAGCCCCTGCTTAATTAATATTGAATTTTTGCAAATTTATCAACTTAAATGTGCCTTTGACAGCTGGTACTACAACTCCTTCTCTAAAAGAATTAAATTTCTATCTCACATGAAGTATAGTGTTTAAAATTTAAAAAAACACATGTTAATTAATTAAATTAACAGTTAATTAATAAATAAAATAACTAAATAACAACTAAATGATTTTTTTGGGAGGGATCGATACAATATCAACTTTTCAACATTTGGTATCAATCTTGTCTGGTTTAACCTTAAATCTCGTCTGTTAGTAGTGTCCAGTTTTCTTTTTCTTTTTTTTTTGTTTTGGCGACTGGCAACTGTTTTGAAACTCCTTCACACTAGGAAAAGCAATGAAAAACTTCCTCACGATATTCGTTCCTCTCGATCATACTTATTAAGTCTGGACGAATAACAGGTTTGACTTTTTAATGCCAAAATTGCTGACATCTGCTTCTAAACTTTAAGATCTTCGTTAGTGCTTATTACGATCAGTTCCTATTGTAATGTGACACTTTTTTCAATATGACTATAGGAATTCATTGCCTACTGTGGTATTGCCATAGACAAAGCATTCTCAAACCTGGTTTCAAAATCTGAATAAAAGGCATTTAAATGTTGAATGTAGGCATTTAAATGTTAAATGTAGGCATTTAAATGTTGAATGACCACTGACAGATTGTCTGTGACAAATTGAGAAAATTCGGGACCTCCAGGATTGTAGTTCTTTAGCTTAACTCTGGAAAGAAACACTGAAATGGTTCTTGTTTTAATAAAATTTATGCTGTCACCCTGTAAGTGCAAATTAACCTTATTAAATTTAGTAAATAAATCTGTTAATTAGGTAAAATTTGGTTTCCACTTGATTATATTTCCTTTTAAAATTAAAGTCACGATCTTGTTTAATGAGAGCCACTATCGTAGCCCCCCCCCATTTACCCTTCATGTACCCCCAAATTATTTTTTCGCTGACATGGACCCCTTGGAGGTCGTCATAGACCTCTTGGGGTCTATATAGACCACTTTGGGAATCACTGGTGTAGGCGATTGCCAGATTTTGAGTTTGGGTGGTAAGTTCTTCGATGGTATGGTCGCCTTTTTCTTTGATTGCCGAGGCAGGTTCTTTTTTAATGCAGGGTCGTTGGAGGTTTAGATTTACCTTTGTATGTTTGTGAAGATGCAGAGTGGTGAAGGTTCTTTCGGAATATATCAAGTGATTCGTGCTGGAGTTTGATATTTTTTTCTGATTTCCTGGTCTTGTTGCAGAGTTGAGGATCTTTTGAGCCTAGATTTATCGCTCCACAATTTGAAAGTTCTGTTGGAAATATGGTTATCTGAGTGGCTTCGTATGTTATTTGTGAATTTAATTGTAGATAGGCCTGTATTGGATCGAGTCTATCTTTTACTTTGAAGTTGGCTTGGCTGGGGCCCAAATGGGGGCAGCGTACTCGAGAATGGGCCTAACGATGGACATATATGTATTTAGAAGTGTTTTTGGATTTGAACCCCAAGAAGCACTGCAAATTCTCTTAAGGATGTTAAGCTCTTTTAGTGCTTTATTTGAAATATGATCGAGGAGTTGCGAGAATCTTAGCTCTGCGTCAAGAGACCAAGGTACTTTGGGTTAGAGGTTTGATTTATTTATGTGACATTATATAAGTTATATAAATGGTACGGTACGGTCGCAACGGTAATGGTGATATTATATGAAAGGAAGCACATGGTTGCCAACTTGGTGAGTAATATGGAACGTTGGCATTGTTGCGAAAGAGCGTAAGTACCATGTGAACATATATATATCTTATATAATTATAATCCATAAGTAATTGAATATTTTTAAATAATTAGACTAATTGACATTTTAAATCATATAACTCATATATAAATATATAAGAATGCCTAATTATTTAAACATTGCTTTTTCCAGAAAATGGATGAAATAAAAAGTCCGCCGATGAATGGGCTCGAAAAAGAGAACTACTTAACACCCGCATGCGATAATGCCTTAAAAAATAAAAAGCAGTATATCTCGAACAATTGCATTCTCTTGCCCAGAATAAATCAGAAGTTATCACTGCTGCGTGCGGTCATAAGCACATAGATAATTTTTTTTAAAATTCTGAATTCCATAACCCACATTTTAAAGTATCTTAAAGAGTACATTTTGCTACACTTTTATTCTAATTTGCATGCTCTTGAAACAGAATTTTATGATGAAAGGATCTGTAATAACAGATATTTAAGAGATTTCCATTTATGAATAATTTATTAGTGTCTTTATTTCATAGTTTTACTGTGCGCTCAGTAATATATTAAATATCTGTTAAACAACAATTAAAAAAATGATTAAATATCTTAAGATTTTTATGCTGTTTTTCTGAAACCTTATAAATAAACTGAAATTAAAATCTAATATGATTCATAATTTTATGTGAGTGTATATTTGAGATATTTTCAGTGATTCTCCTTTTGCTATGAATCAGCATTTTAGATTAATACATAAGTCGATGATCCCCCCCCCCCCAAAAAAAAGTACAACAAAGAATTTTGGAGAGAAAAAAATAATTCTTTGTGTGTGTGTGTGATTAGCTGTTGTGTCGATTTTAAGATTTTTGTTCTAGAATGGTGATTTTTTTGAAAGACGATTATATTCTTAAATCCAATTGATGAATTTCGTTCAAATTATTTATATTTATTATAGATGATGATTTTTGTTATTTGAAGCTACAAGAGAATCTTGTAAAATAATAATAGTTCTAATTTATTATAGGCAGTATAAAGATTTGAATCTTAAAATAACCGAACAAAATAATGGATTTAATTCCAAGAAATATTCTTACGTTTTGCATCATTGCCTTGAAACAAAATAATTTAATAAAAATAATTTTAATAATTAAATACTATTTATCATTAATATTAAAATTTTAATAATACATCGCGTTCATAAATATCACGGTTTACAAATTTTCTTATTTCTTGATGAACAGATGCCTGAATAAAATTCGGAGGTTTTCAAAAGCTGTGGTTATAATATGTTACTAAAAACCCATACGCATTAGTTATCAATGTCCATTATTTCTTTGGACACACCTGAAAGGTTTCTTTTGTGTAACTTTTGTTACTTTAAAGCTCAAGAAGCTAATACGCATGTTCTATGCTTCTCGTGTCCAGAACTGTCTGTACAGATTAAAAAAAAAACAATGCTATTTTATGGAATACCTTCAATGACCCCTTCTACTGCAAGTCGCAAACAACAAAGGACATTCATGAAAGAGCTTCCCGAATGGCCCGAATAGGGATCCCTTTTCGCCCCATTCGTCTAATGTGTGCCATTAGTTGTCTCCAAACTAGCAGGTGGTCAGTTCAAAACACCCTACCCCTAACCATACCATCATCCTGGATCAACCTCTTCCCCTTGATGAGCTGGTTGCCGAAGTGGTGACCCAGGAATTGAACACTAGATGGCAGCTCAGTCTAATGCTGCTGGTTGGTTATGCAGTCATTACGTGGAGAGTAAATAAGGCATTCCGAATAAATCACTAGTGTATCAAACGAAAACGGCGCACGCGTCAATCAGACGCGCTATCTCTTCAAAAGATTGTCGATGACCTTAACGGGAAAACGTTCCAGTGGCACTCAAACCTACAGTAGATGCTGTTGTTGTTTCTTATCCCAGATGGTGTATCTCTTAGTTACATACTATCTCCATAAAATCAAAAATCTTCAAAAAATCCAGAAATAAAATAGGATTTTCTAAGACCTCGTCAAAAGTAAAACTCAAACGATTAAGAACATGACTGGGGAGGCCTGATCAGCCTCGCGCCTATGACACTCTGGAAAGACGTTCCGGCTCTGTTGAAAAGTAAGTGATTTGATGTGGTCACTAAAAAATCGCGATAGAGCCGTCTGCTGATCCCTAGGAATATGAAGTTGGTGACACCAATGATAACTGTATTGTTGAACTATGAAATTGTAGATATAGGTATATCAGTTTGTAGTAATGGCTAAGAAAACAACCCAATATGCTATCGATGTATGTAAAATATAATTTTTGCAAGGAAACATGTAAAAGGAAAGCATAAATAGAAGCATTCATCAAATGGGATCAAATGGTTTCTAATAAGCAAATTTAGAGGTTCAATCATCCGACAAGGAATCAAACGCTTTGTATGAAATGAATATTTGAGAGAATTCTTGAAATGCAGCGTTTGATTTTTATCAGGACTCAAAACGATTCGTTTGTGGTCCCTAAGCATCATTTTTAAGAATATGTGAAGTAACAAATTATTTGCCGTTTAGAAGCAAAACAGACAATCATGAAATCAGCGATATGTGTGAATATTTTGAGACAGTTTTCTACGCTTTGGAAACAATTTCAGAGCCCTGGATCTGTTGTAAAGAGGCCGGAACCAGGTCATAAACTTATAAAAACTGCGTGTCAAGATCGTATATGGCAATGAATGCCAGTCGTAAGAGTCTACTGCTCACCAGTTAAGTTCAGAGCTTGCAACAACAGCTGCAAATACTGAACAGCAGACTTATTTGCTGTGACAGCAAACGTATACCAACGGCTTAGTGAAAAAAGACTTTTTTGCATGAAAACCTAGAGTGTTTTTCATTGTCTTCACAACAATAACAATAACATTTAAGAGATCGTTTAAAGTGGTGCAAGGAATATTAGGACAGGGGTCAGTGGTATACATTAAGGGAGGGTTTTGGACTCTAACTCTCATACTCCTACGGATTTTCTAAATTTTTACCATAGCTTCAGCGCTTTCGTCAACATAGTTTTTAGAATGTAACTCCCCCATAAGTTAGGTCTGTATCGCTACTGACTGGAATGACCAAAGGATCCTATATTCTCTTTAATGATAAAAGTCAAGGGGTTTAGTTTAATATATCTTCTAAAGGTTTTGATATATAGAGTGAATAGAGAATTTAATCTTCCTTTTTGAGCATTGTTCAATTTGACCCTTTCGAATGGTAGTATAGATAGGAGGGAAAGGGGAAGGAATAATGACTGATGGACGTACGCGACTCTGTTTGTTTCTTATAATGGACATGTGACTTTCTGGAAATATTGGGATGAGATCTTGGAAACGTAAGACAGTTCAGAAGTGTATATATATCTTATTATTTTTTGTGTGGTTGATAATACTTGTCTATATCAGGTTCTTCGATTTCCTTGAAAGTGAAGCTATTTAACGAATATTGTGACTTTCAAACCATCCTGATCTGAGCCTGATAGAGAATATCTGCAGTTACGTTTTAAGATTTTTTGAGGCCCTGGCCTCTATGAAAGAGCGGGTCTACCTGCAATCTTTTTAAGTAGACTGTATATAGCAGGGGTCAGCAACCTTTGGCACGCGTGCCACATGTGGTACGTGGAACAATTCACAGTGGCACTCTGCACTACTCTACAAATTTGTCAATGAGTGGAAGGAAGTTGATAAGTTTGTAATGGACCTTATTTGAAAAACATCCTCAGAATAATGGAAATTTAAGGAATTACGAAAAACATGAGGATAACTCTAAAGATAAATTTACAGCTGTTTTGTAAATTATGAATGCTATTGTAGAAGAGAGAAAATTGCAATGTACTCTGCTTTCCGCAGTTGGCGCTACATATCTAAGTAAGAAATCTTTCCTTATATGAAAAATATTTCGAGTCCGCAACGAAATTGTTTAACAACCGAGTGCTCAAATTCGTGCCAATTTGAAAGCCTCAAATTATACCTCTGATTTTGTGATATGAAGGTAGAGCGTTTCAAGCACTAAGTTCGCATTAAATTTTTTATTTATTATTTTATATACCTATGCTGAAGGGAAATTCTTATACTTTACGTTGTCTATTTTTTATTTTAATAAGCATGTGTGTTTAAAAATACATAATACATGTACAATTTAAAATTTTTGTTGAAGAGCTCTCTCTAGTTATATATATATATATATTTCATTTTTACGTTAAGAAGTATTTTTAGAAATATATATCTGTAAAGAATGCAAATATCTTTTAATGATGCGAAACTAATATATAATAAAACTGTAAATCTATATTATTGACCTCTATTCTCTAACTCTGCATACACTGTCGTGGGAATCGAATTGTTTCAAATATGCCCTTCTATGTGGCACGCTGAATCATATGGGTAGATTGTTTTGGCATCCTACAGTTATAAGGTTGCCGACCCCTGGTATATAGCATACATTGTCAAATTCTCTTACAAATGGTATTATGTTACACATAAATGTGCGAGACTCGAAAACTCATAAATCTAGACACAAGTCGCCTTCCTTCCGACTAAATGTGTAATGATGATGCATGGTGTTGGGCCAAGATCAAAACATAGACAACGAACATGGCATTACAATACAGTCACCATTGTTGTCAGTTGGCATATAGTTAAAAATTCCCAGATTTTTCGAGAATATTCATCCAAGAATAGCATTGGATGATTAAAATTATTTGGATCACGATCTTATTGAGATCGAGTCGAGAACGAGACGAAAACTTTCCCTTCCGAGCAGGGATTGTAATACTGGTGTACCAAATACCGGTATTTTGAGCCATTTGTACAGTTTCGAAATACTGGTATTCACACGTTTAAATACCGGTATTTCGGTATCTAATAGAAATTTTTAAAACTGTTTCTTTTTGTTCAGGGATCGCCAACATAGCAAAACAGAATAGGTTTTGTTTTTATGTTATAGTGTTAATTATTGTACCATGATTAAAATATATTATAAATGAAATAATTTTACATTCATTTCAGAAGGTGAAAATATATTAAACGTCTTAATTCTGATCACTCTCCGTTGATCTTATTTTTATTTTTCCAAGCTGGTTCTACAGTTCTAAGGCAACTCATTAAATCCATCATCTGATTTTTTTCATTGCCAGATACAACAGATAATAAACTATTAATCTGAACTTAAAAAGTATAGACATAAATTATTTCTCTGCCAAAAAGAACCACATAAATACACTACTCTTAACTAAATTCTCGTTGCAAGAGGAATAACATATTCAAGCTCATCTGCCTTCCTTCATCCAGCAACATCTGTTACTACAATGAAAAACGAAACATGATACAAATTTGTTAAAGACGAAAGAATCCAATTGCGATGAAAGTACAAATTTAAGCACAGCTTATAAGCCCAAGACGTCAGGGACTTAAGATTATTTCGAAAAAAAGATAATTTGGATGAAATTGTAGGTAAATTGACAGTAATATTTTCATTTTTTTGTTATTTAAATAAATAAGATCTTCCTTTATTTTTTTTACCGAATACCAGTATTGAACTTTTGGTCCGATATTGTAATCCCTACTCCCGAGGCACTGGATCCAGTTGGCACATGCCTTAAAACTGAAGGTATGTCGAGTACCTTGGAAAAGCAAGGCGATTTATATCTCCTCCCAAATATAAATGCCCTGAAGACCATAGCGCATTCCTATCATTAAATTACGTTATGGTACGTATAATAGAGGTGATCTTACTCTTACAGGGGTAAATTCATAAGCCTTATATAACTTCTGCAATGAATTCTTTTTTTTAACTATCTATGTCACATATTATACTCGTATATTGGAGTTTTTATTATTTCATGCTATAGTTTTATATCACATGTATTGTTCCTAAGTTTTTTCACTACACACACAGTAGAGTCCTGAAAACTCGTCCTAATGTGGACCGAAGGGTGGCCGAGTTTGGAAAATACCGGGTTATCGAGAATGGTATTATAAAAGAAAATAAGTGCGAGTGTTTCCTCAGATGATATTGTACTGCCCTTATCTGTATTGTTTGCTTGAGAAACAGAAAATAAACTGCCCAAATACCTTAGAAAAAGAAAAAGTATGTACTTTATGAAGGCATAGAGCATATATTACATGAAAATAAAAATTAATGAATGCGTAGTTTTCAGAAATTTACCTGATATCCCATCAGAAAAGTACTCTGTGAAGGTATAAAGATGTCTAATTAAAATTAAGTAGTCAACTTCGCAAAAACTGAGTACTATTTTAAAAAAAGAAATACGTGATGCCCTGTCCGCACTGCACTTTGTTTTCCTTGAAAGGGTCTGCACGTAGAGATTTTTCCACCTACTAGGATGTGGCCGAGTTATCCGGACTTCCAGATTATGGACTGCCGAGTTTTCGGGACTATACTGTATATGATTTTTTTTTCAATTCCTATACTATTAGTTCACTCTCTACTTTATATATTTATTTATATATATTATATATCTTATTCACACAAATTTTCAATCGTTAATAAAATGCTTTCTATTCATCCATTCAAGTTCAAATACATTTTTTAAAACTTGTAGTGGATGACACTTGATGCTAATACAGTTTTTCAAATATTAATTCATTCATTAATTAAAAAAATGAATAAATAGTAATCTACAAAAATAATAGACCTACAGCATAATGAGGAAGGAAAGTCGTTCTTTGGGTCCCTGTAGCGCGATGGATAATGCATTGGATTTCTAATCCAAAAGTCGTGGGCTCGAATCCCACCTGGGATGGGCCGAATTTCTGAGAATGGTTTTTTTTCTATATTGTTTTATTAGAAGAATTAAATTTAATTAATGAATAAATAGTAACAAACAAGCAAAAAATTGTCCAACACCTTATATAGAAAGCAAAATGGAGAATTGCAAGGAAAATCACTTTCTATTTTATCACTTAATATTGTGATTCTGTCATAAGTATTTGCATATTTATATTAATTTTAACTATTTAATAAAAACTAGTTAAAATAAAATTTTTCTTCGTTGACCGAAGTAGGAATTGGCTTAATTTTTTTTATGTATTAATTGTTATGTATAAAAAGTCCAAGTTTTGGTAAATTTTCTGAATTCTGACGAAGACAAATTGTTAAAATGGGTTTTTATTTTTTAATATATAATAAATCCATACTTTAACTTAAATTTTTTTTACCATTTTTTAAAATAAAAACCGTTTTTAAAAAACTGGATTTTCCTTAAAATTATTTTTTTTTTAATTTTCCGAATTTAATTTTCCTTTAAATTTTATGAAGTTTTAAAAAAATATACAACTTTTAACGTGTCGCTAAAAGGCGAATTTTTTAGTGAATATTTTTAAAGATTTGTGTTTACTCTTCATTACTCACATTTTAAATATATATATATATATATGTTTTGTTATATACTTTACTTATTTCAGACATGAACTAACATCAATTTAAAAACAAAAGAGGCATCTTGAATTATTGTTGAGTTGGATTAACTAAATGGTTTTAAATCTGGAGCAGAAAATTAATTACAGTTGAAGGGAGAGTTAATCTTAGCTTTTTAAGATAAATTTTCAAAAAAGTGAATTTCAAAAGGAGAGACAACAACAAAATAAACCGAGTCACTTCGATACACAGGAAATATAATTTTATTCTAATTGAAACATGAAGCAATGTAAACCAAGACCAGATGAAAGGATTAGCATTATTAATTTGAATTTTTACTACAATACTCAAATATTTATCACACAGAAGCTACTGTTTACTAAAAATAACACAAATGTATTTAAAAAATATATATGATGGCTGTATTAACATGGGTTTGTTATGGAAAATTTTAAATAGGATGAAAACAGTGAATTCCAAAGGGTATACATAAATTTTTCATCAGCATTAACCAATTCTTCACCTGAAAGAAAAAAAATATTAAAACATCTTAATACTAATTATATATAATCCAGAAATATGTTTGTTAATATTAAAAGATACATTACAAATATACTATTGTTAACAAAGTAGCCATTTTACAAAAAAATTAATTTGAACAATCAATTTATTAAATGGAATATTATTGATACACCCCCATATGTTAATTTTCCTGCAGTAGTATTCTGCTAAAGGGAAAATTGAGTTTACAGGCAAAGTTTTCTTCCCAGTGTGAACTTGAAAAATAAGATTATGGCAACCAAAGGAGATACGAGCAGGGTTACCAGATTGGCAATTTCGTCGCCCTTGGCGACAAATTTGGTAAACAATACGATATCGGCAAGGGATTATCGAGAAGGCTTTGGATCGATTCTGCTAGAAACTAACATAAGGTTATATAAAAACCTTTGAAACACAAAGCGTAAGTCGGTTCAGAAGGGAGTGCAGTCGAAATCAGAATATACTTCGATAAGAGAGAGAGACTATGAGTTCCTGCGTTAGTAGAACTGTTTCTGGAATATTGTAGATCTTAATTATAACGAGTGTGTTTTGCAATATTGTAAATAATTTGTGATAATATTTCGTTGTGTATATGCTTCGATTTGTCTTCGTTTAGTCATCTGTTAGCTCTTGTCTATTAATAAAGTTGCTTTATTCAAATAATTGGAGTCCTTGGCTGCTTTTCTCCCATAAAATTTGCTACAATATATTTCGTAACAAGTTAAAAACAAGCTAGTGAATGGCAGTTTGCTATTATCGTTGAAAAATTTTCGGTTTAATTCCCTTCCTTAAGTTATAAAGTAATCAACTGCGGCCCAGCATGATGATTAAGATTAATCCTTAAAATTTAGTGCTTCTCAAACTTTCAATATTTGGGGCTCAATTTTCAGTCATAATTTTTATCGCCACTCCCTCTACAATAAAAATTGTATTGTATGCAATAATAATGTACTTTGACGCTAAAGCTACAATACGATTTTAATTTTAAACCGTACAAATAATCAAAATAAGAATTAAATTTTGTACATAATGTTGTATATGGTCAAGCCCATGGGGGAGTCGCATGTAATTATTAAACTTGTTCTTAACTTAGTATTGGTGACTTAATTATCAAATACATTGCGCATTACTCATATAATAATAAGTATATTATATCAGTGCAAATATGCATTTGATTTTTTATTATGCCAGAATGAATTTTGTTTTGCTTCATTTCAATAAATATGTCATTTTTTAAATCTTTTATTTTCGACTTCTTTATATGCTCGACCCACCTCCCACGTAGGGTTATTACGCCCTCTAGGGGGCTCGATCCACGGTTTGAGAAACACTGCCTTAATCAGAACCTTGATTCCTTGCCGGTTTTGTACTTTTAGATTCAAAGAATATGTTTTCTCATGAAAGAAAATCACTGATATTTTACACAGATATTCGCGATTAAGGTTATAAAGTTTCAAAAATACTTATGTTTATTAGAAATTTTTTAAGAAAGAAATCTAATGATAAAAATATGATTGAAAATAATTAGATCTAACCACAGAAACAACATTTCGTTAGAATAGTAAGCAATCCCAACTCTATAATGCATATAAAACAAGCACAGTGTAAAAAAAGAATTTAGTCATTCTCTTAATGTCACGTATTTTTATTTACTCTAATCAGACCCATACTGACTTAAATAAGATAAACATAATTGTGTGCGACTGGAAATAGTAACATTTTTATAAGTGTTCTAATTAAATGCTCAAACCACAGAAACGCGTCATCAGATTTACATGATTTATATTTAATCACGAGTTAATGGAATGGTTCATTTAAGTACTCTGCGGAATTCCACTTTTTTGTTGTTGTAAATGCATTTAAATAATAAGCATACACACAATTGCTTTATGAACAGGAAACTAATTCTTTTTGAAGAATGCGTCGCTTGGATTAATTGTATTTTGTAAATAGTTTGTCACATCCTTAAGCATATTAGATTTTCCGGATCTTTTTTTTTTTAATAGTAATTATATTTTTAATATGCAGGGAAATGCATGCAATGCATATTTTCAAAAGTTCCTGGAAATTTTCTAGTTATGTAATATGTTTTTTAAGTTACCAGTGATGCAGTTATTGATTTAAAATAGGACGTAAATATATTTAAAATGCTATTTTTATAAATTTACTAGTTGTTACCCGCCCGCTTCGCTGGGTATTTCATGATGTTTTATAAATTTTTGCTGGTTATATATATATATATAAATGTTTGATATTTAAGTCCTAGCATTCAGAATTCGATTGTATTGAAAAATATACGTCTCTTACGGGTCGATTTTATTGAAACACATTTTGTGGCGTATCTCTCTCTATTCTATGAGAGGAATCTGCTTACCAAATTTCAAGACTGTGCGTCTAATAGTTTAAAAATCGGAATAATTATTTATATTTCCCCTTAACCCCCCGCAACACCCCTTGGGGGTCATTTTTCCCCAAACCCATTTTGTAGTGGATATTTACTCCATGAAAGAAACATGTCTACCAATTTTCAAGCCGGTTGGTCAAGTAGTTTAAAAACGAAAATATTTATCTATTACGCCCCTTAACCCCCCGCAACGCCACTTGGGGGCTATTTTCCTAAAACCCATCTTGTATCTGATCTCTACTCTATGAAAGGAATCTATTTATCAAATTTAAAGACTGTGCGTCTAACAGTTTAAAAATGGAAATAATTATCTATAACGACCCTTAAGCCACCCCAATGTTACTTGGGGGTCAATTTTCACCAAACTCATTTTGTAGCGGATCTCTATGAAAGGAATCCGCTTACCCTATTTCAAGATTGTACGTTGAGTAGTTTAAAAATGGAAACAATTACTTATAACGCCCTCAACCTCCCGTAACGCCCTTGCGGCTCGAATTTCGCAAAAAATCGTTCTTAGCGGATCTCTACTCCATGAAAGGAATATGTCTACCAAATTTCAAGTCTGTAAGTTGAATAATTCCGGAGATATCGTGATTAGTCAGTCAGTCAGTGAGGAGTCGCTTTTCTCCTTTATATATATAGATTTAAATAAAACATTTCATATTCGTGAGCACATAATGGGAATCTCCAATTTCATTTGCAATAATCTTCTAAAATACGAACGAGTGTATATTTACTGGAAGTAGCATTACAACAGGAATTGTAACAACTTTCTCCTAAAAGTTGTTTTTGGTATATATCTTTTCAAAACTTGACTATTAAATTTATTTATTTGCAATAAAGCTCATTCAAAAGAGAGAAGAATAAAATTTAATAAAAGATTGCGTTATTCGTTTTTTTCTCTATAGAAAAAATGTTTTTCATGATGCTGTAATAAATTTATTTCATACTATCGCAACAATGCCAACGTTCAAGATACATAACTCGTCAAGTAGGCAACCACGATTTTGCATGTGTCGTACGCGCTGAATTGACAGTCATGGGCTTCGTTTCATATAACGTCACCAATACGGTTGCGATAGTACATTATTGCAAGCTCTCGCAGAGAAATATCGCAACGATTGCCTTGACTGGACTCGTTGCGTGAGAAGAAAGGCGTTGTCTCATACGAAGACTTATCTACAATCAATGGAACTAAACACTCAACTTTTCAGAAAGCAGCAAGAGAGCTGGAGGTTTATTAAAATCTGAGAACTTTATCAATGAAGGTTGGAAGATGCAGCTTCAGTAATAAATTTAACTGAAGAGGAGTGCCATGAACGAATTTTGTGAAAAAAAGAACGAATAAATAGAATTATAATTATACATGTAAATTACAGTTTTACAATTATAGCAATGAATATTAACAGTTGTATAATTTGTACAACGGGGATTGGTCCGCAATTTGTGGACAGGGGGTACCTGTCCACAAATGGCGGACCATAAACGGTGCCCCCTCTAGAGACTTTAGAAATTAAAAGTTATTTTTTAAAGGTAATGAAAACCACAACAGGCCAAATTACTTAAACTGACTTAGAATGCTATGGTTAGGGGATAAAAAAAAATGGGGACAGAGATCTTTCTTGCTTTTTTCACTCTTTTTAATGTTAGCAGTTACAATTCTAACAGACAAATGTAAAATCTTTTACTAACATGTTTTTTTAAACTATGAGAAGAAAAAAAAAATGCACCTTTTCTCATTTTATGTTGATATTTTTAACCAAAATACATTTTATCCTTTCACTACGAAACAATTTTCTAAAGCATTTTTTCCCCATAAGCGTATAACAGAAATCGAAATAGAAAACAAATGAATTTTTAAATAATATCTCCTGAATCTTTTTGGAATATAAGACATTAAGTTCGTTTTTATAGCAATTTAAAAACAATATTTTACTTTCTCTACAATAAACAGCTCATAGAAAACATCAATTATTCACTTTCGTTTCTATAAATCTAGATTAGATTATTTTATAGCCCTCACCGAGAGAAACAGATAGTAAATTTCACATTGGTTATTATTTATTTATACAACCCTTGAGTGAACTTTTTTTACATGAGATGTATATTTTGAGAACATGTTTATCTGAATAATAAAAGATAGTCTAACATGAAATATGCTATAAAATCGAACACCTATGATTCTAATAATAAAAAAAAAGAGCTATACCAGTAAAAACTGTTCCCTTTGGATTCTTTTTCAAACAAAAAAAATGTAAAAGAAAGTTTTTTTTTTTACTTTCGTTATGATTTTTAAACGGAAGTAAATGTTTTCCATTTGTTCGTTGTTTGTAAACAAGTCCATATATTCCTTTATAAACAAGTCCATATTGAATTCAACATTGACATTTGTTTTTGAATAAACTTTCAAAAAAATTAAGTTTGCAAAAAAACATCGAATTATTATATTGTTTTAAAGAGAAGAGACAAACATTTTTGTAGTTGGAAGTATGGAATATATGGGGAAATAGGTTAAAAACATAAAAATATGTATTATTGTAAAAGAAATATAAAAAATGGTTATAAAAATTTTCCTTTCTTTTGCAACCGCTCTCATTATAATAACTGTAATTGACGATTCAACATCTGAAACGCCCTCTAACGACCACTTATCTTCAGTACAGGTCAAATGAAGAAAGAATGTGGCTGCTATGAAAAGCCACCCATGTTCTTTGCTCTTTATTTTATCAACCCGGGAGAGGGCGCGTGAGGCACAGAATCACCCCAGGTAAACGAAATCTTTAATTCTGAGAAAAATGTTTATTTGTTACCAATGATCTTGTCACTATCCTCCTATTTGACAGTCTTTGTGGGAACTATAATGTATTTGTCACATATCTTACTTTTTTTGGGGAGCGGCAAACGATTTAAGGTACTTGGAGTACCTGAGTTCCACATTGGACCACTTTCGTTCCAAAATATTTTCTATGAGCAGGCTACATTTTTTCCCTCTGTGAACGACTCAGTGGTTTTGATTGCTATGTCGCAAGACTTATTACGGTTTATAATTGTAAATTAACAGAATGTAAAAAGAAATGGGCATCGCGATCTCTATAGGATGGAGATGAAACTTCGGAAAAAGAAATTGATCAACCGGATGAAATAATGGATATTAATCATGATGGCGAAAGTAAATTTGAGAAAAGTGATAAACATGAAACGTTAGAGTTGAAAGGAAAATTTTTAAATGCTACCTAAAAAACTCCACCAAGAAAGTTATGAAGCCACAAGTGTACCACAAGACACAATGCACCCTGTCAAAAAGACACAAGCAAGAAATAGTTCAACATGCTATTTGTCGATCATCAAAGGACCATAAAACTAAAATAACGTGAACAAAATATGACAGTTTTACCTGAAAATATCATTCCTGCAATGTTAGCTAAAAGTATCCATGATTTGTGTGTCACATGTGAAACTTTTTAATTCAGTTTGATGAGATTTTTTTTCTCAAATTATCAAAGAAAAGCCCTAAAGGTAAGTAAGTATACTTTTTCTAAATGAAGTTACTCACTGGAATTACGATTTTTATCGTGTACAGCAAAAATAACTATAAAAAAAAGGATTGGGGTGGCCCTGTCACCCCGCGCGACTACTGACGTTAGTATCGAGTGCTCGCCTTCTCCCGGGTTAACGATACGTGTTGAACCCAACTTAAACTAATCAATAATTGTTATACACAAAAGGAGACTTCATTGATCTCGAATTTACCACCTTTAATTTAATTTTAACGTCAAACGCTCTACAATTATGTAATTTATTAAGTTTCACAAATTCTCAATATAAAATAAAATAACATTAACAGAATAAATTTTGAAATTACCAGTTCAAGTAAGTAAGATTATCCTTTTACTATTGCACAAGTATTATAGAAACAAACTAGCTGACCCGGCAAACGTTGTTTTGCCATATAAATTTTTCTAGTGAATATTTTGAGAGTCAAACAAAAAACAACTAACTCATTGTAAGTATGTGGGGATGTGGTATATGACTGAAAGAGGAATGGAGCGCTGTGAATGATGACGGCCTACAAAAGTAACAAAACACCAAACATTCATTTTTTGAATCATTTGTTCTTTTATTATTTTAACTAATAAGTTTCAAATTACATCTCTATCACAAATTATGACAATAAAAGAACAACATTATCAGTCTCTTAGTGCAATGGAGTGTACGATATTTTTACTGAGTCCATCTTTAGCCAATACAAACAAACTAGATGGTTAACCCACGCGTGAACATGCCACGTATAATTGGCCGTGTGAAAAACACGGTGTGCCCAAATCTAAGCCACAAACAGACATTTTTTGACCTTGAGGACTTATTGATTGTCATTGCGAACCTCGTTTCTGTACATAGTCGAGGAGCATCGAGGTTTTGCCTAACTGGTACATTTAGTTTTAATTGAAGTTTATGTGAGGGTACACACCCGAAAGTTCAAGTGAATTTAAGAACTTCGTGGGATATGAAGTACTTTGTTCTTTATCCATGATTGTATTCATTGATAATCATTTCTTCAATTCCCTCCCTCCCCCGCACGTCGTTTAAATTTTCAATGTTGATTTTATGGACAATGTCATTGTTAGGCGCCAATATTGATCTTGCGCGGAACCACTGATCCCAATTTAAAATTTGTTGCAAGCCCTGGTAAATTTGAGCAATAAGATACATCATTTCTTCTGCATTACAAAATTCTCTTCAATTCAAGATTTTCTATTTTGTTGTATGGATTCCTCCATAATATATCTTCAAAGTAATACCTCCATGTAAAATATCTAGGTTCAGTATAAGTGAAAAATTTTGTGCAAAATATGAATTTGTATTTTTAAATTATATAATACTTTACTAATTCAAAACTAATATTTCAAAACTAATCAAACTAATCAAAACTACTAAAGTAATCAAAACTTTTTATGAAACTGTCAATTAATATTACCATAGAGTTTTCAATATCACGCGCGCGCCATGCGATAAAACTTTATTTCGCTTCCGTCTTTAAATATTGGGAGAAAATTTGCATTAAAATATCTGGGATTGTCGGAATAGAGAACTTCTTAGCCAACTTGCGATATTTCTCAAAGTTTAAGTTTGGCATTTAACAAAAGTAACGTAATAAACGTTAGACGTTTAATAAAGAACCATTTAAAAAATTGCTTTTTGTGAAGATGCTAAATTACACTATATTTAAGTTATTTGTTACAAATGTGAGATAATTTTTATTAAAATTTCCATTGTTGACCAAATGCATAATCTTGCGCCAACTTGACGGGGAGTAAGCAACGTCAAAGTTTTACCTGCTTAGTCCCCGTTCCGGTAGGAATATGGAGATAAAATATATCTTATGTTACTCGCTGATAATGTAGCTTTCTATTGGTGAAAGAATTTTTAAAATCGGACCAGAAGTTCACGAGATTAGCCGGAACAAACAGAAAAACAGACAGACAGACAAAAATTTTAAAAATTGATTTTTTGATATAAGTACCGTATATACCTTTAAATGCCATTTAATAAAAAACTGCTAATTTGAAATTACAAACAGACACTTCAATTTTATTTATTTGTATAGAGTATAGATAGTAAGTTAGTAGTTAAAATTAATTTGAAAAAGAGGATGTTTTCCGAACATTGGTATAAACCGTTCTTTTTATATATATTACCCTCCTCTGGGGCTAACTGATATTTAAACAAAAATGCTGAATTTAAAGTAAGAAATTTTAATAGTAATATTTCAAATAAAAATTGAATATAAATGTATGTATTATCCTTGAACGATATTAAAACAAGATATCAATCATTGGCATGGCCAAGTAATTTTAGCGCGTTTTTCACATATTTTTGAGAAAATTTTGTTATAAACTAGCGAAATTCAGGAAAATTCGGGAAAACTATGGGAAAATTTAAATATGATTCGGCTCATCTAGAGCACAAATATGACCAAATGCCGAAAACCCGAGGTCAATTGGTTGCTTATTGGCTGAGAAAAAGGTACGACAAAATGTGGAACGAAGACGAAGACGAAATTTGCGTCCTTATAGCGCTTTTGTTCCACTACGTGAAAAACGAGCTAAAAATAAATAGCAGGAATAGCATTGGCAGGTTATTGAACAATGCATGAGAACAAATGTCTCGTTTGATGGACGTCATTAAATATATATTGTAAATATGTTGCTTTTTCTCAAAAGAAAACAATACATATATCTCACATCCTCTAAAGTAGCCAAGTGGGTGTGGTCATGAA
Source organism: Trichonephila clavata (assembly GCA_019973975.1). Taxonomy (NCBI): domain Eukaryota; kingdom Metazoa; phylum Arthropoda; class Arachnida; order Araneae; family Nephilidae; genus Trichonephila; species Trichonephila clavata. The sequence goes on along the minus strand of BMAO01016265.1, from coordinate 62,678 downwards.
CTCAGGGCTGGTGTGTAGAGGGTTCAAGTCCAGGTGTCACTGAAGGCAGGTCGTGTCGAAGGGGCCGATGCACATTAAATCTATCGAGGCTCTGTTCCCCCCATTGGTGAGTGAATATTAATATCTCACTATTCCGCTATTCGAGGGCTTTTGGCATTGAACCTCGTAACTTTGATCAATGGTCAAATGACGAGAATGACACCTGAACTGGCACCCCTCTCCTAACTTCCACACCACACCGATGGGAGGATTTTGAACCTAGACATATTTAACGTTCATCGGTCTCCTCTGCATGGTGGGTCTTCAGCGGTATTAGGTTCGAACTCATGACACGTCGGTCACAAGTCCGTTATCTTGACCACTAGGCTACCACAACCACACCTTACATTGGTGTGATGTGGTAGTCAGGAGAGAGAGATGCCAGCTCAGGTGTTGTCCTCATCACTTTACCATGATTTAAAATTTCGAAGCTCTTGTGTTGATTTATAGTGCGACGTTAATGTAACTCAAATCTTATAGAAAAGAGGAATTTTTTCTAAATCAATGCAATTTAACTTTTGAAACATTTAATAAAAATAAAATTTAGTACTATATTAATTTATATCTAAAGAAAAATATATAACTCAGGTAAATAACATTCAAATGGTTGAATTTATTCATTACTATAAAATTAATGGTTAAAACCTCAACGCAATGCATATAGTATTAAAAAATATTTCGTGCACAATAAAAAAAATTAAAAATTATTAAAAATTATTGAAATTCAAAGTATTTCAACAATTTTTGAAATTTTCCATCTCTTTCCTTATTTCTTTTTAATTTCTTTAGAATTTGCTCCATCCTTAGAATTTATCCCTTTCATCCCCGTCTTTCATTTATTATGTTGTCAAGTGTTGGATGTACTTTCATCTTGAAATGTGGTTTTTGAAAGTTCTTCTGAGCTTCAAAGTAATGCTTTTATGTTGAGTTTAAACATAAAAGCATTTGTTTACCCTCACAACCTCATTTAAAATGCTTTTTTTAAGCTTGATCAGTAGACAAAGTTTCCGTTTCTTTATTTGCGGATGATACTGAGTTTTTTTAGACAATCTTGAATTACTTGAAAGTAACAAACTTTTAGTTGAACCGTTTGATGTTCACGTGGGTTAGTATGAAAAGCCTCTGAAACATGTATTTTTATTTTTATGCCATATCCTTACTATTTTGTTTAGTTAAAATGAAACAAAAGTTTTGTGTGTTTCTTAATTTATATTTCTTTTAATTTATTTTCAATATGCAACTGTATAAAAATAAAAGAAATATTTATTTATTGAATTATTTTATCAAATAAAGCTTTGATTCGCACTTTCAGTAACTTACTGAAATGTTATTATAAAGTATACGTATTTACTGGATAATTTTTTTTAATGTTCCACGTACAAATACTTCGTTTATGAAATAGAAGAAAGCTGAAATTAAGAATTATTACCGAACAATTAACACTTTTATAATTATATATATATATATATATATATATATATATATATATATATATACTAGCTGTTACCCGCCCGCTTCGCTGGGAATTTCATGATGTTTTATAAATTTTTACTGCTTATATATATGTATAAATTATTGATATCTAAGTCCTGCATTAAGAATTCGATTGTATTGAAAAATATACTTATACCTGAACTGTCGCCTGTTGATAAAAAAAAAAGGGGGCAGAACTCATCTAATTTGTGTTTTCTAAAAATCTCTAAAAGTGAAGCATAGAATGATGTTTGCACTTTCGTAACCCAAAAACCAAGTGGATTCCCACAAAACCAATTTTCGGTGGATCTCTACTCCGTAAATTGAACATGCAAGCCAAATTTCAAGTCTAAATCTAACAGAAAAAAAACAAAAGTTTTACTATCAATATCCCCGTAATCCCGTTGAGAGCCGTTTTCCAAAATAACCGCTCTTAGCGGATTTCAACTCAACAAAAGAAAAATGCAATCCAAATTTCATTATTACAGTCCTTGTAGCTCGAAAAAAGTAATTTTTTTTTGTCAATGCGTCCCAGTAATCCCCTGCACCCCCTACCCCCCCAGAACTTGATTTGCTTAAAATTTATTCTTAGTGGATCCCTATTCAACAAAAGAAACATGCTTAACAAATTTCAAGTATATGGGTCTAACAATTAAAAACGGGAATTTTCTTCTGTAACTCTTCTTGACCCCTCGCAACCCTCCTTGGGAGTCAATTTTCGTTTTACTCTTTGTTAGAGGAACTCTATTCCATGAAAGGAACATGCCCACCAATTTTCAAGCAAGATGATCAAATAGTTTAAAATGGAAATATTTATCAATTACGCCTCTTAATCTCCCGAAATTAAACTTAGTAGTTCATATTCGCGAAACCCATTTTGTAGCGGTTCTCTACTTTACGAAAGGAATCTGCTTACCAAATTTCAAACTGTGCGTCTAATAGTTTAAAAATAGAAATAATTATTTATATCTGCCCTTAACACCCCGCAACACCCCTTGGGGGTCAATTTTTCCCAAACCTGTTTTGTAGCGGATATTTACTCCATGAAAGAAACATTCCTACCAATTTTCAAGCAGGGAGGTGAAGTAGTTTAAAAACGAAAATATTTATCTAGTACGCCACTAAATCCCCCGCAATGCCATTTAGAGATCTGTTTTCACAAAACCTTCTTATAGCTGATCTCTACTCTATAAAGAAATCTACTTATCAAATATAAAGACTGTGCGTCTAATAGTTTAAAAATGGAAATAATTATCTATAACGCTCCTTAAATACCGCAACGCCACTTGAGGGCAATTTTCACGAAACCCATTTTGTAGCGTATCTCTACCCTATGAGAGGAATCTACTTACTAAGTTTCAAGACTGTACGTCTAATAACTTAAAAATCGGAATTTCTAACGCCTCTTAAACCCCCGCCCCCGCAAACAATTGCTGCTAATTTGAAATTACAAACAGACACTTCAATTTTATTTATTTGTATAGATATAGATTGAGATTATAATAACTATTGTTTAAATGTGACTAAAAATGTAAATAAAAAAAAAGAAAGGATTAAAACTAACCGTAAAACTTATCAATTTTTTGTTTCTTGCATTGCTTTTTGCTTATGAAGCCTTGATTTATTATTTTTAAAAGTGCATCCGAAACAGCCGATGCTCTACTTAACTGAACAGTGGGATAACTATCATAAAAAAAATTATGGCACGCGTCAGCGTATTATCACGTGCTCGTAACACTATTATGTCTCATGAACAGCATTGGTCGCCAGTAACCAAAACAACGACTTCATTAGCTCAGCTTGGCGTTCAATTTGGCGTTCATCTTGGCATTCAGTTTCACGTTCACCCGTATAGTTTCCGTTCCCGTAAGAATACGGGAATTAAATATAGCCTATGTTACTCCCCGTTAATGTAGCTTTCCATTAGTGAAAGAATTTTTAAAATCGCACCAGCCGTTTCCGAGATTAGCCGGAACAGACAGACAGACAGACAGACAGACAGACAGACAGACAGACAGACAGACAGACAGACAGACAGACAGACAGACAGACAGACAAAAAATTTAAAAATTGGTTTTTTGTTATGAGTACCGTATATACTTTTAGTGCATTAAGTAAAAAGCTGCTAATTTGAAATTACAAACAGACACTTCAATTTTATTTATTTGTATAGATATATATATAATCTAACCTTAGAAGTTATTACTATACAAGGGAATTTATAAGGACGATTCCATTTTTAAAATGCTGTAAAAAAAGAACCACTGATCAGAATGACTTCAAATTTGAACTGAATGTACTTGAAGAAAGGGTAAACAGTATGGGGCATAAGATGAAGTTCAAAAGTGTATCGATAGCTAGTGGCCAAAGAACAATTAAAAACCGACTTTTCCCATCCAATGTGTTATGACCTGGCCGTAGTGAATGGGCTTTTCACTTACAGTGCTACAAATGTTTAGTGACTTAGAAGTCATTTTTTCCATTAAAAAACCGAAAAAGTTATGTACAGTACTATTGGTTTGTTGAGGCTAAGCCGTTGTAATTCAATTCAACATGCCACTTGTTGACGAACCCCTTTCATTATGCCGCCTACAGCGATACACTTTGAGACTTTTTTCCTTATATACAGGGTGTCCAGCCTTAATGTGACCCAACAGCTAATTCTCGAACCGTTCGGTTTAGATATGCACTTCCAATTTAAAAAATGTTTTAAAACAGGTAAGGGATGTTTTTACGTGCTTTTCGAACCAAAAAACCCATTTAGAAAAAATTACAAAAATTAATTTTTTATACGGTCTCTAGGTCCTATTACTTATATATAGAAAAAGATGCAGTATACAAAAACAAAGTAAACACAAAAAGTTTCATTTTATTACGATACAAACTGGCCGAGTTATGGAACTTTGAAAATCGTACTTTATATGCATTTTCTAGGCTATTTTTAAGAATCTAGTAAGGGGCCGTCTCCAAAGTGAAATTAGTTGAAACTCTGCTAGGAAACTTTCACTCTTGCACGTCACTCTTATGCAAATCGTTTTTAAATTTAAAAGCATACGTTAATAATACAATAATTGAGTACTTATGAAATAAAATTTATTCTGTGTATGTGTAAAACGTAGAAAAAATAAAATATTTTGGACGAAGAAAACATTTTAATAGGAGTTCCAAAAAATAGTCTTATATGATACGATTTCAGTCTGATTTGCTGCGTTTTTGCTGATCATGACGAACGTTAAAAATCTGTTGTACAGTCGCTTGCAATTGCGTACAGTCATATTATAATATTACGAATTATAGTAGGGGAGAACGAGATGTATACAAATGAAGAAACTGCGAAATGGTACTGTTTTATGGGCAGTGTAATCGAAATAAGAGAGAGGCGGCAAGACTTTATGCCATTTAATTTCCCACTGGAAGACATCCATCTTATTGCACAATTGCCCGTGCTGTTCAGCGCTTGTATAACACTGGGAGTTGCAATAGACGTATTCCCTGTCTCGTGCCTTCACCATTATTTAAGTTAATTTGGTCATTCTGATATGATAAAACCCCTGATTCATATTTGGTGCATCATTCCACCTTATGCTATTATTTGAACGGCAAATCTTGTATTATTTTGCTGCTATTTGTTAAAACAAGGTGTTTTAATCTTTTCAGTACAAGTTGTATTTCTTTAATTTAATTTTTATTGTTTGCCATACCGCAGTACAAATTGTCAATATATGATGTTTACTACAATGTTTTAATTTTTGTATGATTTTTTTTTGTGCTCTTTCTATAGATAGTGAATTACTGTGCTCTAAACTCACTTTATATACGACCCCCTTTTTCTGAGCAACTCAGATGCTTCAAATTTATGTAGGCATAACTCGGGCAGTTTTTATCGTAATAAAATGAAACTTTTTGTGTTTACTTTGTTTTTGTGTACTGCATCTTTTTCTAAATATAAGTGATAGGACCTGGAGACCGTATAAAAAATTAATTTTTGTAATTTTTTTGTAAATGGGTTTTTTGGTTCGAAAAGCACGTAAAAACATTCCTTACCTTTTTTAAAACATTTTTTAAATTGGAAGTGCATATCTAAACCGAACGGTTCGGAAATTAGCTATTGGGTCACATGAAGGCTGACACCCTGTATATACACTATACCGTTTCCCCCTTCTTTAAGTATATTCAGCTGAAATTTGAAGTCATTATGACCAGCGGTTCTTTTTTTTTTGAAGTGAAAACTTCTTTAGCGGCGTTGGCCACTTTTTGGTAGGGGAAAATCTTATGGGTTCGCATCACCAACATACTCTGACTGGCTCACGCGCAGTGTACTGTTCGCCTTAGACACTTTTTGGATAGGTGAAATCTGGTGCGTTCGTGTCACCGACATGCTTATAGGCGGTCGTATAGCGCTGTGTATATCTTATAAGTGAAATTCAATGGATTTAGTGAAAAGTCCAATGTGTATATGCTGTGCATTGCTCGTTGTGATTTCGAGAATGGGCAATACATATTAATGGTTACCGTTTATATTTCGCCCGGAAAATCTATGAGACAGATACAACAATTTTTATTCGAAAATTTGGTGATTACAAAAGAAGGTTCTGAAATACTCGAAAAAGGATTTGGCGAAAAATATGATAATGTACCGATGATTTTAAGTGGAGACTTCAATATTAACTTTGCAGATGATAAAAATCTACCACTAATTGAATTTCTAAATGAAACACTTAATTTAAATATGCCAATGATCGAAAACTCACTACTACAAAATATAAAACGACGATCGATGCGGTTTTTACGCGATACTTAGATAAATTTGAATCAAACATTTTCCTTTCTTACTTTAGTTACCATAAACCTATTGTATCTTTTTTAGAACAAAAAAAATAATTGAAAATACAAAAAGTATAAGTATTGTTGAAATAATTGATGACATGACGCAAACAATTAAAATAATGTTAAAAATCAAGTACATTGAAATTTAAGTAAATACAAATACTATCCATAAATAATATGATTGTATATTAATTGTTATTTCAATTGAATTGCATTATATTTTGTCATGATCTTGTACAGCCCGTAATACATTTGAATAATAAAAAACCATATAAACATGCATTTAGTTGTTGCTCGGAGTGTCAATAGATGTGAAAACCAGATTGATGTTGATAATTTTAATTCAAACAATATGAAATTTCAAATTTTAATACTAAAACTTCTAAGTTTTCATTTCTATCGGCAGTCTGTATAACTGTCAATTTCCCCCCCCCAGCGTTTCGAAAGGGAAGTTTTGATTATAATCAGCCTGCAGATAATAAATATGAAACATTCAAAATGTTTGAAAAAGTTGAGAAAGCTGTTTTTTGTTGTAAACATTCTTTGATCGCTTTTACCGCTTTTAGATGGCATTAATCAAAAAGCCATAAAAAAATAGAATACCTCCATACTTCTCTTTCAATTCATATTCGTTAATCTTTGTTATACTATAGAAATACATTATTTTAACCTATAAAACTAAAAGATTTTTATTTTTTCTATATAAGTATATACAAATAATTCTTTACTTAAGTATCTTCGACAGATAATTATTCTAAACAAAACTAACTTTGGAATTCTATGAGTAATAAATATAATTGAATTTATTTTTAAAATGGAGTTAATATACGTGAGACGCACCGAAAGTAAGTTTCGTCACTTTTTTGAGAAGGAAGATGGTACACCAAATAAAAACCAAAGGATTGCCTTAAGAAACTACACCCGTTATTGGTTCAACAACGGAAAGAGCGTCAGCATAGGAGGAATAACGCATGCGCACTGTCGAAGAAGAGAAAACAGCAGCAGACCAGCAAGCCCGAGGTTATTCGAATTTAAATCACGATGGCAGGCAGACATGTGCTGACAACGTGTTCACCAATGGAAGTGCGTGATGTTATTCGGTATGGGAATGGACTTCTGTACTAGTGTGTCCGTCATCCATGAACGTCTACTGACCTAGTATGGTGAAAAGATCATGTCTCGTCAAATGGCTGGTCGCTAGTGTTACATGTTCAGATAAGGAAAGCTCATGAAAGTTGAAGTGGGCATTCCCCCACATTCTTGAATGAAAATAACATGCCCCCATCGAACTTTCACTAGCATCTCTGAGAGAAGTGGTCACACATGGACGTCTTAAGAGTTCTTGAGCCCATGACAACACAAGTGTACGCCACACCTATAACCCTTAAAAGTAGACAGTACATAGCATATGTACCTAAATCTACTCCAAACAATTACTCGAAACAAATAAATGTGCATGACTTGCAATCGCATGAACTGGCTCGACCGACTGCTACCTTTTGATTGCATGAGTAATAATGATAGTGTATAGTGGTGGGCCTAGGCATGTACGTGGATGACGGTCATCACATGTAACCATTTGACATATCATCCAAAATTCCAAGTTAAGTGGAGACTACAGCAGGAAATAACATTTGACCGGTGAAATTACTCGAATTATGACTTTATTGAAGTTGAATCGCGAACGAGATGAGCTTCCTATTGAGAGGTCGAGGTCCTGGGTCCGGGCCCAGTTGACCATGCCTTAATGGTTTTACTTCCCACTGATTCCCTTTGCATTTTCATCTTCATCAAAATGATCTTGTAAATAATATTACTTATTTTTATACATGTATTCATTATCTGCATGTGAACTTCATCAAAATCCACCCCCTTTTTTATTGTGTTGAACTTCCTATGTATCGGGTACTATGAAAAAACTACCAAAACTGTCAACAAAATAACTTTTCATTGTTAAAATTTACACAGCAAATAATTCCCTATTAATAATCTTATCTCAGAGAAATCGTTTAGATCAGATTTTAGATTCTAACCGGCAGTGTCTAATTGAAATAGCAAAAACGAACATGATTTCGAGCTGATTTGTATTCAATCTCCTTGCCACATGAAATTGGGTAGCAAGCACAGAACAGTCAGTTGTCAGTCAGAATAGGCATATTAGGGTGATAGTGGTACTGTGGAGAAAAATATTAGTACTAATTGGAACCTATTTATGCGTAAAAGATGTTCTATGGTATGTGGAAATTAGAAGAAAAAGTAATGGGTAAAAAAAAAAGCAATTTATAAATTTAAAACTGCCACAAAAGGGCTAAATTTTCGAAAAAAATGGAAAAAGTTAAAGTTAGATGATTTTAGACTCAAAATAAAATTATTTTTTTCTACAATATCAATAACCAAAAGTGATGATTATTGATAAGTGAGTACTAAGTATTGAATAGTACAATGTACTTTGAAACATTTCATAACTCCAGCTCTCTCTCCCCGCATTGTTGAATCAGTCCGATCCAAGCTTTTCTCCGTCTTCCGTTTTATCAAGCACTGTCACCTCGACAGTAAGTTTAAAAAAAAAAATTCATATTAAATGTCTGTGATGTTTTTCTTGTCACTATTTAGTGAGAGAAGGCCTAGTTGCCGAGGGGTAGCTTACCGCAATTTAACACCACAAGTCCGAGGTTCTGTCCTCAGGTTGGGAAAGGTCGACTCAGCCTTTCATCCCTTCGGTGGGTCGATAAATGAGTACCAATCTTGCTTGGGAAATAAACACGGGGGGTTTCGCTTCAGACTGACCACTTGATCGGGACATCTGCTCATGCACCTCAGCGCCCAATGGTCACGTATACTGAGAAGGGCGTAGTAGGCCTTGGGCCTCATGGGCTGTTGCACTACTGAGTTTGAGTATTTAGTAGATGTCCTCTCATTGCAATAAATGTTAAAAAGTATTAAAATACATCTTTGTCTTTAATAAAAATTACTTTGACTTCTTACCATAAAAAGGACTCAAATACCTAAACTTCATTCCGCTTGGGGCAGTACTTAACATAAAAGTCAATTATTTATTTTAATTTTTTCCTTCATCAATACACCAGAGAACATCTTTTCCACCTAGGTAGGCTTTCAAACTCTGAAAAATATTTTCGATCCTCTCTAATGCATATACTGCAATGCGAATAAGCATTAAACTGCCTCTTGTAAGTTCAAATACAGATAAATTTGTAGAAGAGACACAATATGTATCAGAGGTGAGGAACCCGCGGCCTTGAAGCAGCATGCAACCTCGTGAGTTTCTTGTGTAGGCTTCACAAAAGCTAGCACTTTTATTAATTAATATTTAATTATATAGATTACAACAATTATCAAATAAATGGAATTAAATAAAGAATGGCATGAATGTATTTAGGTTTCAATGCCTATTTGTGGGAATGGCCAATTGTGCATTTCAAATGTTAGAACGCCACCTAGTGCAACACAGCAACACTCTATCAGACTTGTTATATGATCTCTACACAAAAACTACTTTCTTACTGTTATTCCTCTGACTGATTCCATGTACGTTAAAACGTATTTTTTTTGCATGAATGGCATTTAAATATTAATTTGAATATTAATGAAGTATTTCTGTTGATTGAGATACAACAATTATGTACAAAATAATTTCTTAATAAATTTTTTTTATGTACCATGTTTTTATAACCATTTTCATGCATTGTTATCCACTTCTAAGCTATAGTCCAAATTTCAAGTATCTAGCTCACCGGGAAGTTGGTTTAAAATCAATTACAAAATTCCACATAGACAGACATACAAGAAAGCGAGTTAATAAAAACATGGTAACCTGGGGTCTCTCTTTAACCCCAGAGCCCCGAAATTGATTACGTAGATACAACTCAACCCATGCTATCGGCAGATGGTCTTTGTTGGTGTAAGTTTCGGAGTTCCTGTCGCAATCGGGGCCCACCTCTTCGAAGGCCCGCGTTCAAGACTAGAACTTTTTTTCCCATTGTCATACATTGTCATCCCTCTCTGAGCTATGGTCCAAATTTCAAGTCTCTAGCTCATCGGGAAGTTAGTTTAAAATCAACTACAAAATTCCATCCGGGCAGACATACAAGCCTCTTCGGAAGCCCAAGTTCGAGACTAGAACTTCGGTTTTTTAGATTTTCATGCATTGTCACCCACTTCTAAGCTATGGTTCAAATTTCAAGTCTCTAGCTCATCGGGAAGTTAGTTTAAAATCAATTACAAAATTCCACCCTGAGAGACAAGAAAGCGAGTTAATAAAAACATGGTAAAAAGACGCGTGTAGCTTATATTATGTTAATCTGGCCATAATTGTGCCAGAAACAGACTCGTCTCATGTTGCTAACGGCCATTACAAAAATCTAGTTACTGTTTTACTTATTCTGTAGTTTTACTAGCATTTTTGTGTTATTGTATCTCTAGCAAGCATACGTTTTCATACAGAAATTATTTAATATTCGTTCTTTATGTGAATACAAAAAAATTTTACATTGGAACTTTTTCTGTGAAATAATAATAAGAATTCAATTTTCTTTGAAATATTTCTAAAAAATACACCAAATTGTTAAAATTGTATAAAAACCATAATAATTTCATAAAAGTCGCATTTATATAGGTACATTAATTTGTTGTGGACTCCTTTATTACTATCTAATTAACATGCGACCTCTATTAGTAAATAGGTTCTCCACCTCTGATATATTTATTGAAAAACAATTTTCAAGAAAGTGGAATAAGGCATCCATTAGAAAAATTTACCTTCATGGTAAACTAGATTCTCAAGGAAAAAAAAAAACTACTTAACGGTTTTTTGTTCCTGAAATAACTCAAAAATCAACATTGTACTCCAATTATGCCCATAGTAAACACTTTCAAATTTTTTAAATTCCCAACAGAACACATTTTTCGTCGGTTGAAACAACAAAGGAAAACAGTTAAAAACTAACATACCACTCAGACTGAATACATTTCGTATACAGACAAATGTATAACTTCTTGTTGACGCAATATGTGTTGAGTTTACCATAGCTGCCAATAAAAACAATTTATCATTTGGGTTAGAGGGGAAAAAAACTCACTTGGCGACCTCCTCGTTGCCTTGCAAATCCCTGTTTTCCAACTCGTTCGCTCTGAATCTGAAAAGTCTCTCTGGAAATCGGTGCGAATACATGACAGGTTCGCGTCTATTGGAAGGATACTTCAGCCTGGCCTCGCGCAGGATATCCAGGGGGAAATCTTCTTCCACTTGATTTGAGAGATCCATGTCGTAGCTCCTCTTCCTCTTGCCCCTGTAACAGAAATACTAAGTGAAGTGGAAGGAAAAAATGCCAAGGAATTGTTTCCACCAAATTACTTTTGGACTGGTTGGCCTTATTGTGTAAAAAGATGCTAATGCATGTTTTGTGTAGTGCGTTGGTGTATTTTATTGTACTGGGTACGGATAAAGAACCATCTCAAACCAAAAAGCATGTTAAATTATTATTTAATTCTAATAAAAGGCTATAATTAAAAAATTTGGATTAAATGCACCAAAATGTACGATTTTTCTTTAATATTGTTATTAAGTTTGAGTAATTAGTGCATAATTTTACTTGAAAATAGTGAAAAGAATTTAAAACTGCCTGTTTATTAAGTTAATATTACTTTTTGTTGAATTTATTTATGATAAAAACTATAATATTCGCAAGCAACACCGTCTCTTACAATATAATGGCGTTTCAATGGGAACTTGGCGAAATATTGGTGATACAGCCAAGTTGGCATCATTTTTGGTGACTTGGCGATCATACACATGCTTCTCGAAATTTCTGGAGCTGTGTGTCTGCCTACGACCGAGTGGTTACTTGAGGATTGTCTGTATCGTTACATGTCTGTATTTTTAGACACTGATAGTTGTGTCTGAGGGTTGTAGAAGGTGTGAGGATCTTCTAGAACTTTTTGTACGAGTTTTACGGCTTTATATCTTGTACTTTAAGGACTGGTTTCGTCAATGAAGTTCATCGCTGTTGATGAACTGTTTTTGTTTTTTAGAAGTGACTTAGCATAAAGTTCACGAACCACTACCTACACAATAATATAGAACGTTAAGTACCGGATATATTTAATGCAAAATTTCGTTAGTACTAATAAGAATCTTAAGTGGTTTAAGTATCAATTAGTGCAAGGAAAGTTAATGTTCACCTTAATTCTATGAGGATGGTAATGTAAAAAGAATATCTCAGAGTAGATATTTTTTTATATAAACACAATTAAAAAAAAACAGATTCTTATAACGTATCGATTTTAATTAGTAGTAGTTAATGATTGGATTATATTTTATATTGACAAATCACATAATTAGTAAAATATTTTTAAAAAAATAAAGGATACTTTCGGAAAAATATAAATTTAATCACACAGTAGTATGTAAATCTAAGATTATAGATTTTCTATTCCTGTATCAAATTTTGGCAAAATTCGAACGAACTAAGCCTAATAGAAAGAAAGATGAAAACGATAATATTCTTTTTCGTGCGTGCGCGAATATATATTTTAAATTCAAGAAATTCTTTTTCTAAAAAACCCAGAAAAAATTTAAAATGCATAGATTAACTTGGAAAAGTTTATTATATTAGTAGCAGGAAAAAAGGAAAATAATTACTCTGAGTTCGCTCGCGCAATGTTACAGTCAGACTATGTTTTATTCATTAGCAAGGAAAAATCTGATAATTCTTTACAATTTTATTTAAAATTACCATTGCAAATCAACAACACAATTATTTGTAATTGAATATTCGAATAACGGTTTGAAGTTATTGACAAGATGATTTCGTGTGATAAAAAAAGTAGTTAGTAGTTTATTTTTTTCTCCATTTTTCCAAGTAACAAAACTATTCCAAATGCATTTAATTCTGTTAAAATCTTTTTTATTTAATCACTGGCTGTTGCGTACAGGTTTAAAAATTAATACACTTTTGTGGTTTTTATAAATATTGCTTCATTATTAATTTAATAAAAGGGATAGAACTTTTTTTGCTTACAGCATGATAGGATCGATTACTCCATAGGCAACATCTTTATTTCCTCCACCATGTTTTGCCAGTGCCAGCAGTGTCTCTAATTCAGCTAGTCTTTGGTCAGAAATACCACTTCTTCTTTCTCTGTAACAAAAATCAAATATTGCAATGACAGCACAGAATTTCTACCATAATAAAGTTTGTGTACCTTAAAGAGTTACCAGTTACCAAGGATTTTTAAACTTTATTTGTTCCATGGAATACTTCGAGAGTAAATATGGGGTTACGCATCTTCTTTGGGAATTCCATTTCCCGTTTTAGATATATACCTTTTTAAAATATGTTGTTGTTGTTGCTTATGTCACCTGATCGACAGTAACATCGGATCAAGGTCCACGAAATTCATCGCGGCTAAGGGCTAGAATTTTACGCCTGTCGTTAGCCTAAACTTTGAGCCCCTCATGAAGGTGACAGTACGATTTTGCTCGGTACAACACGATAGATGGTGACACCATTCGGACTCACTGATTTAACGAGCACTTACTCCGTGTGTTCTCGAGGGTATTTGGGGGCATCGGGCATTGAACCCAAGCCTTCCGGTCTGGAGTCCGATGCTTTAACCACTAGGCTACCCACGGCCCTTAAAATATGTAAATGCGTATCTCGAATAATTTACAAAAGAAAACAATTATCTTGCATTTGTGACGGGTGCTTACGCGTTTCACTAACCTTCTCTCAAATCTTTAAATATTTTATTTATATCAACCAATCTTCCGAGAGCCAAAAGTGTGACTTATGCAAACAAGATAGTTTCGGGTTTAGCGAGTTCGAAAAAGATATAAAAGGGAGAAATGAAATGAAGAGAAAGAGGATGATTACGAGGTTGATTAAGAAGGTGATTCTGAGAGATTAGTTTATCTAGTGGAAATATATTCGTCAGGAGAAGACGATTGAAAAGTGTTCATTAATTCGGTTCGGGACGGAACTGAAAGATATCTAAGATTGAAGCCGTTCCTTAAACCAATCCAGAATTAGAGAAACCTGCCTTAAGAAAAAGGTATCAGGTCAATTATTTTCATAAATTAGATATAAATGCGTAGTTTGATTGTATACGTTATTCTCCGTGGTTTCAGTTAGTATTCCGTCGTTCATAATCAGATTCTTCTCGCACTCCACTGTAATTTGTTGTTCTTAAAGTTTGAATAATATTTGTGTATTTCTCTATTAAGAAAGGTCAATAAATAATATTGATTTATTAATTAAGTAGTCGTTAATCATGAATCCAACATACCCAGATTTAGATAATACGCGAAGGGGAGTTAATAATCATAGGGGTAGTGAAAGACTACGACACATTATATTCCAATTAATGTATGATAAAAAATTAGTATACTGTCTTCATAATGCATCATTTAAGCAATAATTGATAGTAGGCATCTTTATTATAAAAATGCATACGTTCATTAATTTGTAAAAAAGTGCTGGTAAAATCATATCTATTTAAAATGCGTAACTGTTATTTGAAATGTTGTTTACGCCAAATTATAGAGTTCTGAAACATTATATGATATTTTTGATGATTAAATACACCCCCTAATATATGAATATAATTTAATTTATACATTCTTAAGAAGAAAATATGGGGAAGAGAAGAATACAAAAATTCAATTAAAATGCGCAGAAAGTGTAAAATTTTTTTTAAAATCTTGCAACTCAAGGGACTGTGGAGACCAATTTTTAAGAAGTCTCAGCATAGACGAATAAGATTTGAATTTTAAGTAAAGGTCTTGCAAAATCTTCTTCCAGGGTTAAGACATTGCGTTTCTGTTTAACCCTTATTTCGGTGAATAAAATCTTTTCGCGCACTTACCAAATTAGAATAAACAGTGTAATAATAGTGCATATATAACAGTGGCGTATAAAGAATTTTTCTTTGGATGAATGGAATTCAGATTTTTTATATTCTTTGATAAAATGTTAGCAAATATTCGTATTTTAAATAATATTTCAAAGAATATATTTAATTGTTGTTTTTGGGAAGGGTATGGGCTGCCCCTTGTGTAAACGACTGTCATATATTAAAGGCTTTAAAAGTTAAAAAAAATATTGAATATGTATTGGATTCCTTGATTTTAAGCTAGTACATGAAACTGAATAATTTCTGCTTTTAGTATTCTTTTATCTTTATGTATTTTATGAATAATTATGTTCATTTCAAGATTCAAATAAACGCTATAAAAGTAATTTTCAATTTTAAATGCTACAAAGAACGATAAAGATATTGCATGGATTTCTTTCTTTATAAACGGAAGAAATAAATGCAATAAAATACGTATAACTCGAAAACGCTTAAGACGAAATATTTGTTAACACGAAATAATACAATAGTCCCGACAAAAAGTACTATGTATTTTCTCGCACTTCTTTTCTCTTAACACGAAAAGATTTTCCTGCTGGGAATGAGCCAAATACAGAAAAAACCAGGAGGATATTGAAGCTAAGCCAACACTTATAATGAAATGTCTGAGAAACTTTCTCTATTGCTGGACTGTCCTACTGTATCATCGGAAGAATTCGTTGCATTAAATGATAATAATGTGTGTACAGTCCAATTATGGGAGACAAAGACATTTTGGAGTTTGTTTAAAGCTCAAAAAATATCACTGATGCAGATTCCGACGATGAAAAGGAAATGAATAATGCAGTTCCTTTTCCCATGTCATCCGAAATGGGAAGCACCCTGAAAAGTATGCGCAGTGATTTAGACGCAAATTCCAATAGTGAAATGAATAACAAAAGAGATGGCATTCAGCACTTTGTTGACAATTTGATGCAATAAAAGAAAATGTAGAAAAAAGTATCAGATTATTTTCCAAAAACTCAATAAACGTTTTATGTTTTAAAGAACTTAAAAAGTTTGTATTAAATTTCATCAAGTTCTTATGAATATTTCGGTTTCATTGATTTTTATTAAATACGTGCATATCTATGTAAAAAAAATTATTCTAATAAATTTAACTTTGTTGAATATGTTTTTTTAGCAATATCTACTCGAAAAGAAAAATATTTCAGTCCACTATATTTCATGTCAAACGACTTTCACTGTTAAACATATTTATATTAAAATATGTTTTGCTTAATGCGCATAATTTTTAAGTACATAGGCTAATTTGAAATGTAGAATGGACTTAATTCATGTGACGTCATAATCACATGATAATTTTAAACCACGTGTTTTTAGCCAATCAAGTTCAAAAACACATGTGACGTCATAGTCACGATAAATGCAATTATCTATTTTCAGCAAATCAGTTCATGCACTTCGTTGTTTCCAAATTACGCTTTTTACAGAAACTTTTTTTTTAAAAAAAATTAATATTTGTCACTTTATTTAAAAGTACATGTATAAAAAACAAGACTTTTTTTTCTTTAATTTTAAAATCTTTTTGCAGAAATTTCTTTTTATAACTCTTGAGCATCTTTACCCAATAATGCAATTTGAAATTTTTCCTAAGTTTTACAAATATAATAAAAAGTACGAGCTAGTTTATTGTCCGTTTTGAATTCAATGTAGAACACGTGTTTATATTTTCATGTGACCGTCATGAATTTAGTCCATTAAATGTTTTGTTGAATGTTATTTAAACAACGATTACCTAGTCACTAAGTATATCTGAATTTTTAGTACCTTTTTAAGTCTTAGCGCATAAAATTTTATATTTGAAAACACCATAATTAAGTATGAGAATATGATTCCAATTCTAGAAGACCAATACAATTTATATTGAGATTAAATATGCAAAAAAACTGACAAAATCCAAAATAGTTTTCTACCAACGGTGACATTTTTTACGTAATTGTTTACAGAAATATTCCTGATGATGTGCATACAAACATTTACTATCGATATTTATTGAAGATCATAGAAGATGTTTGTTAAAAGAACACACAGAATAATAATAATAAGAAAAAAAAAACACTAGCTCGGTTTTAATCTTTATTTATTCAGATAATATTGTTACGAATTTTGTGTGAATAGCGTAAATAGTTTGTATTTGGATATGTAATGCATTTATATTACTCTATGCTATATTTATTTCATGTTAAAATTGTAATATTCACAAGCAACGCCGTCCCTTACGTTATAATGGCGATTCAATGGGAACTTGGCGAAATTTTGGTGATAGAGACAAGTTGGTATCATTTTGGGCGACCAAGTTTTCGACTCTGGCGACCTCTTTGGTAACATTAGCGATTATTTTTGGAGAGTTTGGAACCATCTGGATTCTTCTAGAAATTAGTGGAGAAATCCAATAATCTCACGATCTATGACGCGAGCGGAATTTTCTCGAAGTTTCCGCCGGGTCTATAAATAGAGCGATCTCGCCGAAACGAGTCAGTCTTGTTTCAACCAGTGATTAGTGAACATTGTTTTAACTAGGGATTAGTTCGGCCGTACTTGTGAATAATCTTATACATACATGTATTTTGGATACTGATAATTGTGTCTAAGTACTGTTGAAGGTGTGAAATCCTTCTGATATTTATTCTAGGAATTTTGCTGTTGAATCCTGTATTTTTAAAGGATTGATTTCCGAAAATAAACTCTCATCGCTTGTTGTTTGCACTGATTTGCATAAAATCCTCGAACCCCGATCAACGTAACAATATGTATGTGAGCAATCTTTTAAACAAAAAACTTGACGATGCAGATCCAACGTTTAGAGTTAGAATACGCAAAGATATTCCATCTTAAAAATCTTTATTAGGTGAAATTAAAAATTTTAGGAAATGAAAAATATTAAAAAAAAAAAAATTCCGAAATTAACCGAATGGAATTTACATTCTCAGAAAACTAAAGATGCGACAGTACTGGAGTGTTGAATTATGTTGTTTCAAAAGATTTTATTCTTCTTAGACATTTTATAAATATTACAGAAATTAATACAAAATTTCATTGAATATGAAAGTAGTGTATTTTAGGATAAATAATTTTTCTACTGAAAAATCAAATGAAAGATTTTTAATAAGTGAATATAAATTTTAAAGATAATCATAAATATCTATTGAGATGGAAAAAGAATATATTTCTAATTGTCAAATTTAAAAATTATTTATAAGCAAAATGAAAAAAGAAACATGGAATTAAAAAAAAAATTCGACCATCATAATTTTTTAAACATATTTTGAATTATATGTTTATAATTTTCGAGCTTGCTAAGAATTTTATATCTCTCACTAAATTTTAATTTACTTTCTATATACTATTTATTACATAATTTATATTAAAAAAATATATCATAATTTTTTAAACATATTTTGAATTATATGTTTATAATTTTCGAGCTTGCTAAGAATTTTATATCTCTCACTAAATTTTAAAATCCTTACTTTCTTTCAAATATATTTTTTTGCTATTTCTTTTATTTATTCACATAATAATTTATATTAAGGGAACCAGGACATCATATACTTTCAAAAAATCGATTTTTCAATTTTAGTTCTAAAAATAGTGCATATTTTTCTAAACCTAAAAATGTATAATACTTATATGTTTGGTGATAATATAGCCCTAAAATATGAAAATAAGAATGTAAACAAATGACCACGCCCCTTTTGATCCTTAGTTTTTTTCACTTTTTTCTCAAAAACATATTTTTTAGGTACAGTTTAAAAAAAACTATTGCACTATAAGATTCCAGACTTTTTATACTTCTATACAAGATGCCTATGCATGTAGTGAACCTATTTTTTGTATTAAAATAGGGCCTAACTTTTTAAAAATGGCTTTATGCATAGAAAAAGCAGAAAAATAGAAATTTTCCAAATTTCAAAGTTTCAGAATTTCTTTAAAGAAACTATAATAAATTTTCACTAAAGAAATAGGTTCACTGTCTTTTGAGTATTGTTTTATAAATGTGTAAAAAATATTTTGCATAAAAAAAGATACTTTTTTTTAAAAAAATGGTACCTAAACATAAGTATGTATTATGAGTTCTCAAAAATTATGTATTACTTAAATTAAGTAGGAAAAAAAATTTTTGAACTAAAAAGTCATTTTTGTAGTTCTACAGAATAATTAAATTATTTATCAAGAACGTAAAATACCTAAGCTCTATTGGAAATTTTAAAAGATATATGTCTCATAAACAAAGGGTCTCAATTTTGGCATTTTACACTTTCGAGTATGTCCTGGTTCTCTTAAACATTTTGGTTGTATTTATAATTAAAGTAAATGACTTCTATCTCAAATTATCAATCGACTGTGAAGAGGAATATAATAGCCGTAAGTCGAAGGCATGGATATAATAGACTAATTAAGATTGGTATTTATTATACTTACTAATACCTAGTCGAGACGTATTTCAAGTACTTGCCTAGGGCTTCCCTACTCAGTTGATTACTATTCAAGTGCTAATGTAACAACATGCCCCGTGAACTGTATACCCATCCAGATCAAGCGTTAGAATTCAATTTAACGTGATGTGCCTTCTAGTGTAAAGATCGAAGGAGACTTCGATGTATTTACGGAACAGTTTAAGTCTATCTTCGTTTAATGTCACAGCTTGATTCAACTTTCGAAAAAAAAAACAAGATATCAATCATTGGCATGGCCAAGTAATTTTAGCGCGTTTTTCACATGTTTGTATTTTACAATAATGCAACTAATAAACTTTATGCAGGTAGATTTTTTTAAAAAAACTTTTTGCAAACAATAAATTTACTAGGTAAAATTTGAGAAAATTTTGTTATAAACTAGCGAAATTCAGGAAAATTTGTAGGAAAATTCGGGAAAACTATGGGAAAATTTAAATATGATTCGGCTCATCTAGGGCACAAATGCGACCAAATGCCGAAAACCCGAGGTCAATTGGTTGCTTATTGGCTGAGAAAAAGGTACGACAAAATATGGAACGAAGACGAAATTTGCGTCCTAATAGCGCTTTTGTTCCACTACGTGAAAAACGCGCTAAAAATTAGATAGAAAAGTGTTCATAATAACACATGATAATGATAACCACGTGATTCTAGCCTATCAGTTCAAAAACTAATGTGACGTCATAGTCACACGATATAAAAGCCATTTTGTCGCTCATCCAGTATAGTGGTTAGCGACGCTGACTACTTTGCCGTAGGGCCTGGGTTCGATTCTAGAAGAAGACATGGGTGTTTGTAAATGTATAGTGCCTTTGCGGCTTGGGGGTACTCTAAATAGACGCCGAGCCACCAGTCCTCTTGTGAGGTTAGTGGAAGGGAAAGAGAGGTGGGAGGCCCCTGACCTCCTAGGGTGTTCTCCCTCTAAATTGGGGAGGAACCGGGCTAAAAAAAATTGTACTGTAACCTGTAGGGTGCTCAAGGCTACAGCCAACGACCAGTGTACATCTAGAAGTTCAGACTGTCTCAGGCACTGGCAACTTTCCTTTCTTCCCTTCAGGAAGGACAAGTGGCCGTGGTAGCCAAGTGGTCAAGGCATCGGATCATGGCTAGCATGTCTTGAGTAGTATGGTAGTTAGTAGAGGGTATGGTAGTTAGGAGAGGGGGATCCAGCTCAGGTGTCGGCTCCGTCACTTGACCACGGTTCAAAATTACGAGGTCCGTCGCCGAAAGCCCACGTGTATCTGAACAGTGCGACGTTAATATTCTCTCACTCTCATTCACTCCCTACAGCATTCACACACTTCTGCATTCATTGCTGGTAAAAGTTCTGGAACTATTGTTTTGAAAATCCCTTAGTGGCCACGGTAGCCTAGTGGTCAAGGTAACGGACTCGTGGGAGGCATGTTATGAGTTCGAGCCTAGTACTGCTGAAGACCCGCCGTGTAGGGGAGCGATGCACGTTAAATCTGTAAAGAGTTCAAACGTTCTTCCGTTGGTGTGGTGTGGTAGTTAGGAGAGAGTGGTGCCAGATCAGGTGTCGTCCGCGTCACTTGATCATGGTTCAAAATTACGCGGTGCGTCGCCATAAGTCCTCGTGTAGCTGAACAGTGCGACGTTAATATTCACTCACTCAGAAAGAACAAGACAAATACAACAAAAGCTATGTTGTATTTCCTGCTAATCAGTTCACGCGTTTCCTTGTTTCCAACTTTTGATCTTTGCAGAAACTTTCCCTTAAAAGTACATATGTATACAAAATGAATTTTATATAAAAATATATGCATTCACTAAAATTTTTTTAAATTAAAAAAAAATCTTTTTGAAGAATTTTTTAAAAACATTTTTAACCAATTATGAAATTTGAAATTTTATCTTAGTAAGTTTTACGAATAGAACGACAAGTACGATTAGTTTGATGTCTGTTTTGAATTGAATGGAGATCACGCGTTTGTCCTTATCATGTGACCGTCATGGATTTTGCTTATTTATTACATTGTAGCAACTCGCACCACAGATTCTTTGGAATCCCTACGAAAGGGAATTTTAAAAGCACCTTTTCAATCTAATGAGGAAATACAAACAGTTAAAAGGGAAATAAAGAAATAAGACAATTAAAGTTCTTTATTTATATCTGAGTACAAGCAAGTGAAATTTTGGAATTGGAACTGATCCTACCTTTCTTTGGAAAATTATTAGATAATTTAAATATACATGAAATTAATTTGCCAGGAGTTGTATTTGTATACTAGTAATTTGTAAATCTGTAGTTTAAGCATTTTTTTTACAAGATAGTAATTAATTTTTATAGATAATTTTATATTGTTTTTAAACTAAGTATAAAATTACATGATATATTGCTAAAATATATATTTCATGAAATAATTTCAAAGGGGATGAGAAAAGTTCACATTTAGCTTATTATTTTTACATTTAATCATTACAATGTTTTCAAGAAAGTTTGAAATCTTAATACAGGATATAATCCAGGATAAATAACCAATATATTTTTAATACAGGACTTTTTAGATTATTAATTTTATAACTTTAGGTATAGTAATAATGAAAAATAGTTATTCAAAATTTTCGATATAAACAATGTGCTTTTTAAGAAACAATTAGGTATACTTTAGAAAAGTATATTTAAAAAGCAATCGATCCGTATTTCACGTCCCGAAGGTTGTGGGTATAAGAGGGCTTAGGAAAGAAGTGGGCATGATTTTAGAAATAGCTTTATGCAAATGTAGGCAAATGTAAGAAACACTTTATGAAAATATACAATTTTATAGCAATCTTAACCTTGGAAGCAATCAGGAATCCTTACACTTAAACTGGCATATAAAATTATTGAAAATAACTTAGCTTCAGCCGGAGCTTTTTATGGTGATCCTTCTCGAAACCCGATAGCTCGTTCAGCTCCAATTCCACAGCTACTGGTAGATTATGCGACGAATATTAATTTCAGAAAGCGTGACTTTCCAGTCGTAGCTCACCTCGTCTTATTCTTAGATTTCACGCTTAACGATCTCATCGATTAACCATTAAGTTCACATACCCAACGTCAGGATTTAATTAGTAATTATATTTGCATAAAATCAAGTCATCTCTATGGAAGGTGGTTTTTAAAGTAATGTCATACTTAAAGAATAGTTTCCCCAAGAGGACTAGTAGAAGAATTCGAACAGTACCAGTACATTCACTTATTAAAATAATTAAATTTATCTTTTTAAGGTCAAATATTCCTTTTTTATTTTAAATAGGTTTAAAAATATTAATAAACTACAGGTGAAATTGAATTTTTTTAAAATCAAAATTATATTTATATAAAAAAACACAAATGCAATTTAAAATAAAATATCTGATAATATAAAATAAAAAAAATAAGAATTTGTACTGTTCTTAACAATAAGCTCTTTATATCTCTATAAAACATGATTTATATTTGTTATCAAAAAGAAAGATCTGAAATAAAAACATCGCAGGTGCAAAAGTAGGAAGGAAATTAGAATTGTAACAAAGAACTGATTTAAAGTGACAGTTCATAGGCGGAACCGAAAATTCCTATTAAATCACGAACAGGAACTTTGGACAGATAGAAATCTCAATGGATTGAAAAGATTTCGTTCGAATCTGCGAACACTTTTATTTCTCTTCGAATTTCTCAAGAAAAGTTTCGCCAGTAATTCTTTCTTCTGAAAATAGAAAAGTAATTGTATAGAATAATTGCTCTCTCTCTCTCTCTCTCTTTCTTTTATTTAACTTTCACACTATCTTCAAAAATTTATCATCACTTTTATAATTCTCTATGAGGAAATCAGTTGTTTGTTTAGCACGGGAAATTATTCTTTTAATAAAAATATGGAGTCAGTTTTGTTAAAAAAAAATTCAATTCATTCAGACGATTTTTAGAGAAAAATGTAAGATTGCCAAATTATAAATACTGAAATGTTTTTTTCGAAATACATACTATTATATTGGATTTAAAAAATTGAAAATTCAAAAAAAAAATTCAAATCTTTTTAGTTAAGGTGATTAATTATTTTTATTTAATTTGTGACGGGTGCTTACGCGTTTCACTAACCTTCTCTCGCATTCTTTAAATATTTTATTTATTTCAACCAATCTCCACCGAGAGCCAAAAGTGTGACTTATGCAAATGCGATATTTTATATAAGTTCGGGTTTAGAGAGTTCGAAAAGGAAATGAGAGGGGAAATGAAATGAAGAGTGGAATGAATTGAGAGAGTAGTTTTTCTAGTGGAAATATAGTCGTCGGGAATAAAGTCTATTGAAAGGTATACATAAAATCAGTTCGAGATAGAACTGAGAGATAGCTGAGATTGAAGCCGCTCATTAAAGCAATCCAGATATAGAAGAAGTAATTAGAAGAACCTGCCATAAGAAAAGGTATCAGGTTAGTTTAATTTCCCAAATCTATACAAATAAATAAAATTGAAGTGTCTGTTTGTAATTTCAAATTAGCAGCTTTTTACTTAATGCACTAAAAGTATATACGGTACTCATAACAAAAAACCAATTTTTAAAATTTTTGTCTGTCTGTCTGTCTGTTTGTTCCGGCTAATCTCGGAAACGGCTGGTGCGATTTTAAAAATTCTTTCACTAATGGAAAGCTACATTAACGGGGAGTAACATAGGCTATATTTTATTCCCGTATTCTTACGGGAACGGAAACTATACGGGTGAACGTGAAACTGAATGCCAAGATGAACGCCAAATTGAACGCCAAGCTGAGCTAATGAAGTCGTTGTTTTGGTTACTGGCGACCGATGCTCTTCATGAGACATAACAGTGTTACGCGCACATGATAATACGCTGACACGTGCCATAATTTTTTTTTATGATAGTTATCTCACTGTTCAGTTAAGTAGAGCATCGGCTGTTTCGGATGCACTTTTAAAAATAATAAATCAAGGCTTCGTGAGCAAAAAGCAATGTGCAAGAAACAAAAAATTGATAAGTTTTACGGTTAGTTTTAATCCTTTCTTTTTTTTTATTTACATTTTTAGTCACATTTAAACAATAGTTATTATAATCCCAATCTATATCTATACAAATAAATAAAATTGAAGTGTCTGTTTGTAATTTCAAATTAGCAGCAATTGTTTGCGGGGGCGGGGGTTTAAGGGGCGTTAGAAATTCCGATTTTTAAGTTATTAGACGTACAGTCTTGAAACTTAGTAAGTAGATTCCTCTCATAGGGTAGAGATACGCTAAAAAATGGGTTTCGTGAAAATTGCCCTCAAGTGGCGTTGCGGGACTTAAGGGGCGTTATTAGACGCACAGTCTTTATATTTGATAAGTAGATTTCTTTTATAGAGTACAGATCAGCTATAAGAAGGTTTTGTGAAAACAGACCTCTAAATGACGTTGCGGGGGATTTAGTAGCGTACTAGATAAATATTTTCGTTTTTAAACTACTTCACCTCCCTGCTTGAAAATTGGTAGGAATGTTTCTTTCATGGAGTAAATATCCGCTACAAAACAGGTTTGGGAAAAATTGACCCCCAAGGGGTGTTGCGGGGTGTTAAGGGCAGATATAAATAATTATTTCTATTTTTAAACTATTAGACGCACAGTTTAAAATTTGGTAAGCAGATTCCTCTCATAGGATAGAGATACACTACAAAATGTGTTTTGTGAAAATCGACCCCTAAGCCGCGTTGCGGGGATTCAAAGGGCGTTATTGATCATTTTTTTTTTGCATTTTTAATTTATTGGACGCACAGTCTTCAAATTTTGCTAAGCAGATTCTTTTCATAGTGTGCAATTCCTCTACAAAATTGGTTTTGTGAAAACAGACCCAGAAGTGGCGTTGCGGGGGCTCAAGTGGCGTTATAGATAATTATCCCCATTTTTAAACTATTAGACGTACAGTCTTGAAATTTGATAAGCAGATTCCTTTCGTAAAGTAGAGAACCGCTACAAAATGGGTTTCGCGAATATGAACTACCAAGTTTAATTTCGGGAGATTAAGAGGCGTAATTGATAAATATTTCCATTTTAAACTATTTGATCATCCTGCTTGAAAATTGGTAGGCATGTTCCTTTCATGGAATAGAGTTCCTCTAACAAAGAATAAAACGAAAATTGACCCCCAAGGAGGGTTGCGAGGGGTCAAGAGGAGTTACAGAAAAAAATTCCTGTTTTTAATTGTTAGACCCATATACTTGAAATTTGTTAAGCATGTTTCTTTTGTTGAATAGGGATCCACTAAGAATGTATTTTAAGCAAATCAAGTTCTGGGGGGGGGGTGCAGGGGGTTACTTGGACGTATTGACAAAAAAAATTACTTTTTTGAAGCTACAAGGACTATAATAATGAAATTTGTTTTGCATTTTTCTTTTTTTGAGTTGAAATCCGCTAAGAGCGGTTATTTTGGAAAACGGCTCTCAACGGGATTACGGGGATATTGATAGTAAAACTTTTTTTTTCTGTTAGATTTAGACTTGAAATTTGGCTTGCATCTTCAATTTACGGAGTAGAGATCCACCGAAAATTGGTTTTGCGGGAATCCACTTGGTTTTTGGGTTACGAAAGAGCAAACATCATTCTATGCTTCAATTTTAGAGATTTTTAGAAAACACAAATTAGATGAGTTCTGCCCCCTTTTTTTTATCAACAGGTGACAGTTACAGGTATAAGTATATTTTTCAATACAATCGAATTCTTAATGCAGGACTTAGATATCAATAATTTATACATACATATAAGCAGTAAAAATTTATAAAACATCATGAAATTCCCAGCGAAGCGGGCGGGTAACAGCTAGTTAAATATAAGTGTGTAGCTTAATTGTACGCGTCGACTGCCGTAGATTCAGTTAAGATTCCGTCGTTCATAATTGAATTCTTCTCATACTCCTCTGTGTTTTATTGTTCTTAAAATTTAAATAGTATTTGTGTAATCTCTCAATTAAGAAAGGTCAATAAATAAGATTGATTTATTAAATAAGTAGTAATTAATTATGAATTCAACACATTCAGATTTAGATAATACAAGAAGGGGAGTTAATAATCTTAGAGGTAGTGATAGACTACGACAAATTAATTTTATTATATTAATATTAGGTCTAACATAAGCAGATTATTAAATGTGGTAAACAAATATGGAAGTTTTTTCAGATCATCTGGGGCAATTCAGGCTACAGATTTTTGATAATGCCAACGAAAGGGAATTTTAAGCACATCATCTCCATATCCGATGGAGAAATTCAAACAGTTAAAAAAAAGAAACGATTAATTATTTTGTTTGGCAATGTGGCAATGATAATTTTTGTACCGATATATTATTATTCAATCGATTTCTGTATGTAAAATTATCGTCCGATTTTATGTTTGTTGATCTAATTCGCAATTGATTTAGATTTGAAGAACACGAGGCTTGAATAAAGAAAAATATTACAAAATTAATTTGGCAACCTAGACGTGATGTGGAAGAAAATACTCTGTAGCTTATTTATTTATTTTGGGATATTGAGTAACAAAGTCTATTATCCCCTAAAAGACTAAAGATATATTTACAATTTAGTAGATATCAAAAAATATTTCATCATCTGAACAAAAAATCTAAATGTTTATCTATTTGACACACTTTCTCCAATAACTCTTTAAAGGTGATATTGCAGTGAGGATCAGTTTTGAGAAAAAACTTTAGATGATTTCGAGGATGAGTATATCTACTGCAGCTTAACAAGATATAGTCCAAGTCATTTAAACAATTACAAGTGCTACAATATGCATTGTCTGATAAATTGAATTTTTGTAGGAAGCCATGGAGTAATGATCATTTTACTAAATATTCGAGTACACAAAATTTCTTCTTTTCTATTTTTCGTTTACTTAGAGATGGTGCTAATGCGTTTGGAATATTGCCCAAATTTTCAAAATATTTGCTTGAATAGAAATTATCATTTGCATTTTTTAAGTCTTTCTTGATATATTTTTTTACTGATGTAATTTGAGGCAATCCAGTTGATGAGAACGTTAGACTCTGTGACAGATCTTGCTGGGTAATCCACCTGATCATTATATAATATATTTGAGTGTCCCGGAGTCCAAAGTAGAATCAACTGATTGTTATAATAGGAACTGTATGTAAATCTTACTAGCTAATCTGTGAATAACACTATGTGACTTGAGTGAGTAATTTTGAAGAGCAGAGAGAACAAAAAGACTATCAGATAAAATTAGTAGATTTTTGTTCGAAACATTCAGGTCATCTAATGCTTGGCAGATAGCCAAAGCTTCAACTATAAAAATAGAGTTATTAGAAATAAAATAAATAAATACCCTGTAGCTGTATTGTTTCAATGGGAGTACAATAAACTATATATTACAAGAATTATATAGAACAATATCAAGTTTCCTTTGATATAAGGAATGAAAACGAAAGATTTCATTTCACTGGACAGTTTGGGCGGAAACTCAGGTTAAGTCTCGTTGATTACAACTTAATTGTCTGCCCTACGAACCGGAAATTTAGCCCTGAACAATTTTCCCTTGTTTCATCTCATGTCGCGAGTGGTTGCCATTCCTCGATAATTGAAAACTGTGCACATAACTTGCGGTCTCTGTCATGAAAATGGACTATTTTGCTTCACGAAACGATTCTCTCTTTTAATGTTATTCATTTCCACTTCAATCGCTGTCCTTTTAAATCAGAAGTTACGAAGAATAGGTTGGTTGAAAATATTTATAATAAAAATTGCAACCATGTATCATGCTGTTACTTGCCATGTATTATTTATTGTATTGTTGTTGTAAACATTAGCGCACACAGGAATTTTTCAAGAGGGAGGGGGACCAGGGTGGAGCCTACTATTCTCGTACCATGCTCCAACACATCACCCAACATATTCTTTTGGTTTTGTCCATTTTTGGGAACAAAAAACATTGAAAAATATATTGAATAAATAATTAGCATTAATTAATAAAATTAAGTATTAATAACAAATACTTAATAAATTTTATGCACTACATACACAGGTTTATAAACAAGCGAAAAAAAATCAAGAGCCTTGGGGGGGAGGGGTCTGAGCCAGAGGGTCTGAACTCCGTGTGCGCGCCAATGGTTGTAAATGATATTTTTCCTGAAATTTTTCTTCTTATATAGACTTAAAAGTACACATTCCATTGAATTTCGCGAGGAAATTGTTTTTTCGTACCAATAAAATTTTTATGAGATATTCTCAGCACCCCTTCCCCGCCCCGAATATTTCAAATATTGCAATAAGTGTAGATATTTTGAATGGCAATTAGATTAGAAATATAAAATTGAAAACGGAACTGAAAATAGGAATGCCTCAAAGTGCTTAGATCTGATCTAAACACAAATTAATGCTTTTAAGTCCTCGTGATACCTCCTCCTAATGTTGGTTGAGGTGGGGATTCCCCCCAGATCGTAGGGATTTTCGGGGGGGGGGGGAGACCCGAAACGCGCAGTCATTGAATCGGACACGAAATAATCACAAACATGTATTTAAAATAATTAAGTTTTATTAATTTAAACGTCAGAAACGAGTACGCAATATTCAGACAAGACAAACTAAAGGGTAAAAAATAATTTGGTGATTATTCGAACGTGATGCAACCCCCCTCTCCCCTTTGTGAAAGAAAAATCCTCCGAGATCCTGCGACTTCAAAGTATCTAAGCTACTATAGTTCAGGAAGTAATTGAAGTACAATGTCGTCCACAACGTCAGCTATTTTCCATTATCTTCTATAACCCTGAATATTTATATATTATTAAATAGTGATGTTTACTTGGTTAGAGGAGTTGTTTTATCTTATAGTGCCGATTTTTGTATGGACTGAAAACAATCTAAGTCAGAAAGAGGATGGACCATTGTTATAAAGGTTCCCCTCCCCCAACGGATCAATTTGAATTATTGAACGTAATGTCAATCCTATGGAAATTATACTTCTCACCTATAATCTAGACTAGTGTATCGATTAATGAATGCAATAAAATGGAAACGAGATAATAACATGCAATAAAGGTTTCTGAAAAGTTTTCTTTTTCTTTTTATCTGAATATATTTCCAAAAATTTCTGAAGAAAATCTGAAAATATTTTCAAATGAATTATTAAAATATAAATATTTTCAGAAATCGTAGAGAAAATGTAATTCCATATAGAAGCCTCAATTATTATTTATTTATTTTTTGCTTTTTCAGGTGCACTTTATTGCATTGAAATCATTAAACTAGACTCAGTTTGAAGGGGAAAATAAAATTTCCATAAGATTATCACGTCTCTCATGAATTCAAAATGATCCGTAAATATGAGCTTTAAAAGCGTTATTTAGTTTTCAGGTATACAGAAATACAATTATAAAAGCTGAGAAATGGACAAACACACAAAAATATTTAACAATAAATGAACATTTTTAAAAAAAATTTAAAAGTGGTAATTAATAATTCAAATCGAAAACTGAGAATAATTTTAAATTTAAAACATTGAATTTATCATTGTTTTCAATGCTCGCGTTTCCCAACTGTTTTGAATTCCTAAGAGAAGTAGTGTTAATTTTATGAAATTTTTATCTTTCTTCAGATTTAGTCTATTGTATTTATTTCAATGCCAAAAATTCAGCCTAAAAAAAACTTCCTGTTCGTTCTTTTTCTTCCAATTTCCAAAGTACTTTTTTTTTATGTCCACTTCTGATGGTTCGTCTATGGCTCTCAAAATATGAAGACATTTGAACATTTTTTTTAAAAAAGCGGTTGAAAATCAAGCATGTAACACTGTTTAATTAAAGCTACCTTCCGTTTACAATTGAACGACAACCAGATGGCGCTTTTTGTTCTTTTGGAGAGCTATTTCTTTCTTACTAAGTGGTAGTTCTAATAAGATTTTCTCGCTCATTTTTGAGAGGGAATTACCTTTCTCCTTTGTAAGATGTTGAGAAATGTTCTAAAATGAGTATTATATATTGGTGTCTTCTGTTGTGGAACTTTTTCAGAATTTAATATTTACACCTGCATACAGTCTTTATTATTTTAACCCAAAACAATAACCACAAAGGATTACAAGGGATAGTTTTTTTTAATTATTTTTTTTGTATTTTTTCCGTTGATTTAGATTGAATTTTAACGAATACAACAATTTAAATTGGAGAAATTAACAATTACAAGTTCCAAAAATAAGCATTGTAAGAATTTAAGATGGGTAGCAGGTAGAAGACTAAAACTGTGACTTCTTGAAATGTTCCTTAGAAAAATGAAAAATTTGACATTTTCTCATATAATACTAAAAAAAAAAAGAAAAAAAGTGCAGTGGATAAGTTGTTTTGTGATTAGATATATATCCAATTGGAATTCTATCTGATGTTTTTAGGAAAAATATTCACTAGTTAAGAAGTAGGTTTAACTAAGCTGAAATAAAGTTAGAAGTGTAAAGATGTTCCTAGCTATTAACGTTAGGAAAGAACACATAACGGTTAAATGTATTTACTCAAACGCAAAATAAATAGAAAAAAATCACAGAAACTTCATTAAAAACCTCACTCTCATTAAGTAGAAAGCGTAATTACTAATTTAGATTCCACGCTCACGCTATAATTTTTCTGATCTGAATTCAAACACAGTTTTTCTTCCTTGAGAAATTTTTTTGGCATCAGGAATTACAGAAGTACTACTACTTTAGTTTTTCCAAGCAAATTTCGAAAAATTCAAGCTGTTAACCTTTTCAGAAGTTTAATGTCATACATTGGTTGTATTATTAATACAGCTGAGGAAATTATGCGGTAGTTTTTCTTTTTTCGCATAAAAATGAATCTTATCTGAGAAAAATAAAGTTTGCTTCTGTACATTTAAAAGTGGAAATGAGAAGATCCATAAAAAAAAAATTTATTATATGCAAAACATTTCTTAAGTCTAATATGAAGCTAATTTTATTATAAAAAATACGAATTACTAAAACTGAAATACAGTTTTACTATCTTGTAGCGTGAAATAATGTAAGCACCTAAATGCACCAAACGATTCTAAAGAAACGGACAAAATGGCGGAAAATAAGTAAAATAAATTCTTTGTAAATATTAATTGGCCGGTAACTTTACGAAAATGTTTTCAAATATCGAATATTTTGTTTTCAAGTTTTTCCTGAAAAAATAAAAGCAGAAATGATATTTATTACCTGATTTTCGGAAGAAGAATTTTAAGTTTATTTAATAGAATAATACACTATTAGTTTTGAAAAACAATTCGAATAAAATTTTCTCTCGCTTACAATTCCTCCAACCTTGATACAGTTATAGCATATTATGTGAAAATTTTTATTTAAAGGCATCAATTTATTGTCAGATTTGTTTATTTTAGGGGTAAAGCTTAATCTATGTACAGTGGTACCTCGACATACGAGTTTAATTCGTTCCGCAACCTTGCTCGTATCTTGAATTACTCGTATCTCGAAGCAAATTTCCCCATACAAAACAATTGAACTACCATTAATCCGTTCCAACCCCCAAAATGTCACCCCAGTTATTTTTGTTACGTGGTTTTGAATAATAAAAACGTATTTATAAATGGCAAATATTTATTGTACAAAAACAAAAAAGAGAATGTAAAGAAATAAATTAGATATCCTCACTGGTCTTTGCCTTTTTCGCTACATTTTTCTCGCTTTCACCTGTAGGCCGCTTAGAAAAAAACATGTCCAAGGAGGTTTGTTTCTCCCTCCCTCTCAGAATGTTCCGGAAATGATTTAGGCAAGTGTCATTAAAAAGATCAGATACACGACCTGTTGCAACTTTTCTGGGTGTTTCTTTTCCAAGAACTGTGAAACTCTCTCCCACATTCCTAAGATCTCCTTTATCTCACTTGTAGAAATAACCTCCTCCTCTGACTCCTCGAAACCAATTTGTTGCATAACCTCCGTATGCTGCTGTGACTGTAACTCTTGTATCTGTAACTCTAAATGAACTACAACTGTAAATGTAAATGTAAACGCAACACAAAACGCGAACACAACTACACAACTTATCACAGCGGAAGCACGCTGCTAACTGATTCACTGACCGTGATGGGCGCGACCGCGTGGCGCGCGGTCGCGTGCTACTACCGGCCGACCTGCTAAACCGAACTCGTATCTCGAATTTCGCTCGTAACTCAAAGCAAAAAATCACTCGCTCGCCGGCTCGTATATCGAAAAACTCGTATGTCAAGGTACCACTGTATATAAAAATGGATGTTTGTATATATGATCTCACTTCACTTCAACACACCGTTCAACCGATCACTATGAAAATTGGCATGTATATGTATTTTTTTGTAGAGAATATTTTTGCGTTATCCCCTTTGTTGCAGCTCCCCACCAGGTAGCACTACAGCATATCAACTTCTGCCCCGTTCAATCAATCGCCAAGGTGCCAATATGGTTGCCAAAGATGATGCCAACTTGAATCTATCGCCAACATTTCACTATATTTCCATTGAATCGCCATTATAATATAAGGAACGGCGTTGCTTGCGAATATTACAATTTTAACATAAAATAAACACAATACAGAAAGTAATATTAACGCATTACACATCCAGATATATATTATTTACTCTATTTTAAGCGTTCATTACACAAAATTTGTGACAATGTATTACTTTTGCTGAGCAGAGATCAGCTTAGGAAGGTGCTTACAAAAATCGACCCACAAGGAAGTTACGGGAAATAAAAAAATCCTTTTTATCAGATATTAGCCCTACAGACTTAAAATTTAACAAACATGATTTTTTGTTCAGCTGAGATACGCAAACGGCTTTTTTTGTTTATTTTGCAATTCACATAAAATTAACTCCTTAAAAACGTTTTATACTGCAATCCGTACTGCTTAGTTTTTCAATTTACCCGCGTGAAGAAAGGGTATACCAGCTAATCAATAATAAATTTCTTTTGCATTACTTTGAAAGATTAACTTGATTATAAATGAGCTTTATATATACCATAGTTTTCTTGACATAGAAGGACTTAACAGCTTTTTAATTCCCCTTGTTAATTATTAGAAATTATAATGCCTTTCTTTTACGCTTGTTGGAATACTGAACGAATTAGCTAAACCTTTTTAAAGGAAGCTTTCGAGGAATTATATAATTAAAATGGGTATTTTAAATTTGTTGGTTGAACTCCTTCATCAAAATCAATAAAAAGGATATAAATCAAGATGTTGAATTAGAAAATTTGCCATCGATGGAATATATTAAATAAACAAAGAATTAATACATAAAACTAAAAAAAGCTCGTATTTTTGCTTAATTAAAACAAGTGGCAGCAGATTTAGTAATCCCAAAAGTAAATAATAGACACGCATGCATATTGTTTAATTCCGGAAAGAAAATTGTTTTATTTATAGTTTTTAAAAACCAGCTTTCAATAGATGTAATATCCTTTTATAATCAAATCATTATAATTTTTTACCATTTTTCGTTTCTCAGTAAATTAATCTTTAATAATTACTAGTTTACTCTCTTGGGATAAAAGGCTTTTTCTATTTAATTATTAATTTCATTTCACTTATTAATACAAGTTAATAGATAAAAAAATTTCGGTAATTGTGTGAAAAACATTTCGGTGTGACGAAGTCTGATGAAGAAAACAGCCTCCAAAAAATAACATAAAAGAATAAAAAAAATGTAACTCTGAAAATAAAAAAGAAATATTTTATCTTTCAAAATCTTTAGAGAGTTCGACTTTAGGTTTCCCTATGGAATACTTTAGAATCGCAAAAGAAATAGAAAGAAAACATAATAAAAAGCTTAACATAAAACTCAACTGATTAGATTTTTGAATCCCCTCGTTGAATTTAATAATCCTCTTCTTGCTTAGGAATATATGTTATGCAATCTCTTACACTATACAAAGAAAATTTATAGGGAACAGATATACGATCAAAAAATATAATTTCATAATAATTAAAAACTGAATTTTGTTGTTTTGTTGGCTGATTAGTTTTTAATGATTTAGAATTCTCTCGTGTGATGTATTAAATGACATGAAATGGAAGTTCTTATTTGAAACAAATATTTCGAACAAAAATAACAAATTGTTAAATAAAAAAAGAAATAAAAAAGAAGACACACAATTGATTATTTTAAGTAAGTGAATTAATTTAAAATTATAATTCTTATCAAGAACTTTTTTAATTTTTAAATAAATAAAAAAAAATAACGAGCGAAGTGTAAAGGATTTCTCAGTGATTCCTTCGATCTATCCACCATTTTAAATTCGCGAAAGTAATCTTAACCCTAATGAAATATTCTACTTTACTTCTCAAACTTCGAAT
Source organism: Trichonephila clavata (assembly GCA_019973975.1). NCBI lineage: Eukaryota > Metazoa > Arthropoda > Arachnida > Araneae > Nephilidae > Trichonephila > Trichonephila clavata. Next base: position 27,658 of record BMAO01016265.1, on the reverse strand, counting down.
AGTGCATCGATTTGAATGCTATCAAACGCATCCAAAAGAGCAGAAAATAATAAAGGTTTTTCTGGAATAACATTTTTTTTTCGATGTATAAAAATAATTCTACAAGTATTTCTTAAATATAATATTTAGAAGTGGATTTAATCATATTTTAATGCACCAGAGCTGATAAATTTTAACCAAAACACCGGTTATTATTTCAACAGATCTAATTCTAAGAACAATGTGAACTGCTCAAAAATCCTAGTTCAGACTGTATAAGTTCTAGCATTATATAGGCAAGTTATTATTATTACAGAAGCATTTTTAATAAACGGAGAATGTTTTGAAAATACTTCATTCTTTCTTCCGTTTTATATGTATATTCTAATTTACACAATGGCACTAAATATAATTTTTTTTTCTTTTATACATTTTTTCAAACTAATTGTTTTGAACGTACTCTCAGTCACCTTAAATATATCTTAAACTATTAATAAATGCAAACTTATTTATACATATTTATCATTAATACTATTTGTTTAGAACAGGAGTTTTCCCTCTTCGTAGATTTCTAAGACAATGGCGATTAAAACTTTAAGAATATATACCAACAAAGAGGGATACAATCTAAAGATACTAATACCTATAGATAGACTTTCTTTTATTTCCCAATCGTACTTTTGAGATCACGAGCTTTGCATAAGGATATCACATCTGCTCGATAAATTCTCCTTACGATTCCTTCATTAAAATGTCTCAGGAATTTCATTGTAAACTTTCCTTAAACTTATTTGTGATTCAAATTTAACTTTCTACAAACCACTTAGAATGCCAATGAATAAATAAGAAAAAAACCAATGGGTAAAAAAGAAAATAGAAAAAAAGTTCTGAAGCGCTAACGCAAAACTTGGAAAAGGAGATAAGAAAAACGGGATTAGGATACCTAGAAAACCTACCTTTTATCCCGAAAAGTTTTATAAAACTAGGATTAAAGGACAGCCAGAATACTTTTTTTATATGGTAAACTCTTATTCCGTAGATAAGTATTCGGCTAGAAGAAAAAAGAAAAATAATATAATCGAGCTTTTTCAGGTATTATAGAGAATCAGCACAAGCAAGGAGTTTAATTCATTTTGCTATTTACTAAATAGTTAAAAAGTATCGTACGCAATTTTCAGATAGTTATTATATCCAATAATGGTGTTAGGCAGAATAAATGAGTTTAGACAGTTTTTGACACAAATTGGTTTTCTAAGAAAGCTATCTCATTACATAATGTCAAATGTTGTAAAATATAGGCATTTTTTTGTGTTGTAACATAATAACATAATTTTAAAGAAGTTTCAATTGATGTTTTAAAGGGAAAGAACTACAATTTTGTTTTATGAGGGTAATTGAGTTTGCAACATTTTAACAACTAAAACACCTATCGTTGAGCCTTGTTGGTAATACATTGTTGTAAAGTGTCAATTTCTATAATTTTGGAAAATTATAAGAAAAACTGGGTTATTTCATTTTTTTTTAAGAAACTTGGAAAACGCTTTCAGATTTCATTATTTTTCATAAAGGTTAAAGTCAAACATTGTTCAAAAATTTTATCGAATTTCCGAGTATTTTCACCTATAGTACCTTATTACTAGTATAAGACTTGTTCTATTAATGTCATGATTAAGTAGGTCTTCTATTATTTTAAAATATTATTACAAAGTTCCTAGGATTATGTTTTAGATTACCTTATTTCCAAAATAGCTCTTTTTTCTCAATATCACTAAAATTCATATTTTTTGTCATATTCTATTTTATTAGAGATTTTAAATCCAAAACATATGAAAAAATTAAATTATTTTACATGTATAAAAATTAGCATAAATATATGAAACAACATTAAATATTACAGTTAAAATTTTGCAATAGTCAGGCTTCTCTGTCAGTGTATTCTTTATAATTGTATGAAAAAATGGGTTAAATTCTTGATAGTCACATGATAAATGTAATCACGTGTTTTTTATTTCTAATGTGCTGCAGATTTGTGCTTTACTCTTGTAGACCTAGTATATTCCCTGAAGCTGGTATCTCTTTCGGGGAATGTACTAGGTCTGCAATGGTAAAACACCAATTCACAGCCCATTAGAAATGTAAAAAAATTTTTTAAAAAAAACACGTGATTACATTTATCATGTGATTATCAAGAATTTAACCCCGAACATCATTGCCATAGTTGATTTCGTTTGGGATGAAATAACCAATAAGAATTCCCATAGATTGCAGGGGGCAGAAAAGGCTTCCAGAAATCCATTTCTTCTACGTTCCAAGATACTCTTTTACACGCATGCGCAGTTCAAACTCTCATTAGAAGCCGTATTCGTTTTAAGATAGCTAGCAGAGAAGCGAAGTTGTTTGAGAGACGCTCAGGGTAAGATAGAGAAGACAAGGTGTGTAAGATGGCGGGTCGGGAATTTTGAAATTAAAGCTTAAGTATATGTATCTCCAGCCTGACTGTTTTCATATCCAGTATGTCACAATGTTCACCATTTAATTCTAAACTGACATTACTTATCGACTGTACTTCTTTTAATTGTGTTGTTGTTGTTTCTTATCCCAGATGGTGTAGCTCAGCTACACCATCTCCATAAAACCAAAAATCCAAAAAATCCAGAAATAAGATAGGATTTCCTAAGACCTCGTCATACGAAAAACTCAAGCAATTCAGAATATGACTGGGAGAGGCCTGATCAGCCTCGCACTTAGGACATTCTGGGAAGACTTTCGGCCCTGTTGAAAAGCCAGAGACTTGATATGGCCACTAAAAAAGCGTGACAGAGCCGTCTGCTGATACCTAGGAATATTAAGTTGGTGACACCAACTAGGTTTTTTCACAAAATACCAAGGGTGAGCAGGGGGTATTCTCCAAATTGCATTCAATTCTAACCTTTTAATAGAGGAGAGATCAGCAAAAGTTATACAAGTGTCGGCAGTGGCAGACTTGGACAAACTATCGGCTATCTCGTTACCATTCAATCCAACATGAGAGGGGACCCATTGAAAATATATACAGTGTCTATAAGAAAGTCGAACCAGAACATCCAGAATATTTAGGCTTGCCATATCCGCAACAGTTGTCCAACGAGAAAGGTGCTGTATAGAAGCACGGCTGTCTGTTAAAATCCAAATGTCCCTGAAGACAAGGTCAGCTGTGTCAATAAATTGCAATCCCCTATAAATTGCATTAAGTTCAGATCTAAAAACAGAACAGTAGTTAATATTCTTCTAATTGTAAAATTTAGGTATAAGTTCAAAGTTTATCATTTAGTAAAGATTTTCAAATATTAAGATTCTCCAAAATTTTTTCAAAATTAAAATAAATCTTATAATATATATGTATTTTCAAATCTAGCGTACCTACGTAAGTTATTATTGTCTACTAATACGTACTATTTAAGAGAAAGTTTCTGTAAAAACCAAAAGCTGGCAACAACGAGGCGCAGGAATTGATTGACTAGAAACACATTATTGTATTTATCAAGTGGCTTTGACGTCACATGAATTAAAGATCTGATTGGCTAGAATCGCATGATCGCAGTTATCCTATGACTATGACGTCACGTAACTCAATGAACTGATTATCTAGAATCATGTGATTGCACCACGTGACTATGACGTCATGGATTAAGAAGCAGATTGGCTAAAATCATGTGATTGCAATTTTCATGTGACTATGACGTCACATGTATTTAATCCTTTGCTTAAATCCTAAGCTTAAATAGAATTTAAGCGGAATAAAAGTTTTTAAGGCAATAATTCTAGTATATTTACTTAATGATTGATTGAGAGAAAATATAGAATTTATTCCACTTTCCACGCGTATTAAAATGATTTCTTTTATGATTTAAATTAGATATTTTGAAAAAGCTTTAAATTATGCCGCACATAATTCATGGAGGAATATTTGGGAATCTAAAAACTACTTTTTTGGTTATTTTATGACGACATTTAAATGAAATTCCATTCCATTTTTATGAAAGTCTTCCCCATTCCCCCTTTCCTGAAATTCCAGCACAATATTTCCTTACCGTTGAAAGTAAATATAATTCGGAAGGCAATAAAAAGCCTTTAGAATACTGAGATATGCAAATATATTGTTCAAGTTGTCCTCAATTCCTCTAGCATTTGCAAAATCCGACAGAGATTCAAATGGAATCAAATATTTATTTTGTAGCGCAGTTTGTGAAACCGGGATGTGATACTTAAAATTTTATGACAAACAGAAATGGTGAAGGGTAGATTTGTGGTTTTTAGAACACATATCGGAACTTTTAAGTTTGTAGTTTTAGTCTCGAACTTCAAATACTTTTATTTTGAGGTTGAAAAAGAATGCTAGAGGTTTATATATAGTAATTCTCATATGTCAAAAAGAATGCTAGAGGTTTATATATAGTAATTCTCATATGTCAACACTTAAAAAATAGGAGATACAAGGATAATTTCTGGAATTCGGTATACTAAAGGGAGAGGAATTATTTGCATTAGTGATAATATTTCTAGTTCACGTTCACCTATGTTTTTAACAGATTTAGGAAGTCAAACATTTGTAAATGTAAAACATTTCGTTATGTTAGTATTAGCTTTGATGTAGAACAAATACATTTATTTTTTTCTCCTCTTTTTCAAATTTAAACTCTGAATTTATTTTGTATCGATTAATTTATTTTATAATCATTGAATGCCATAGAATTCTATACACTCCATAATTTTGTCCTAATGAACAGAAGATTGATTGCTAACTGATATTAATTGTTTTGATAAACAACTTTATTACAAAATATTTTTTAAATCTTGAGTGGACAAGCATTGACGCATTACGTAAATAATATAAAACTACTTGTGCTGTTATCCACACCCACTTCTCTGGGTATTTTATGATATTGCAGGAATATAAATACTATTTTCATATGTTATTGATATATGTCTTACCAATAAGGCTTCATTTGTATTGAAAAATATTCTTATAACTCTTGACTTGAATTTCTAAAACAAAGGTCTATTTATTTTTTGCGACCCCGTAACCACTCTTTGGAGTCTATTTTCGTAAAACCCTTTCTTGATGAATCTCTTCTCAACAAAAGAAACATGATTACCAAATTTCAAGTCATTCAGTATAATAGTTCATGCTCCCCTCATATAATATACGCCCTCCCTCAATCCTTGGCTTCACACCTTGGGAATAGATTTCCACAAAACCCATTCATAGTGGGTCTTTACTCAACAACAAAAAAGAATAAGCATACCAAATTTAAATCTGTAAGTCTAATAGCTCGAAAAACGGCATTTCTTTCTATCCATACAGCCTCTCAATTCCACTTTTCAGTTTAAAACCACTAAGACCTTCATTGTAGATCCCTATTCCTCAAATAAATATGCTTGCCAAATTTGAAATTTGTAGGTTTAATAGATGTCGGCTGGATGGTGTGGTTGATTTGTCGCTGGCTTTTCGCAGTCAAGGTTGCGGTATTGATCCCAGCCCAAATTGGTGCATTTTCGTGATGCAGAAAGTCGACAGCGGTCATGTCGCATGATTATACGGCATATAAAGGATCCTTTGAGTGCCTGTTTGGCTTGGGTGTTCTCGGCAAAATTAAATCCTAGTACAGGTTCGCATCGTCAGAGACCATGTGCCTTAATCTAGGGATGAAACTGGGCTTCAAAATTACCTGCGGCGATTGGTATCCACTTATATGGTGCCGCACTAAAAAGAGATACCAGCTTCCGGGGAATGTACTTTGGTCTGCAATGCAAAAACTCCAATCCGCAGCCCATTAGAAATAAAAAAAGGTTTAATAGCTCGAAAACGGGAGTTATTATGTGTATAGCCCCCAGGAACAACCTTTGGCGGTAGCTTTCCAAAAAAGCTATTCTTGGGGGATCTCTTCTGAGCAAAAGAAACATGCTTATCAAATTTCATATCTTTAAGTTTTGTTGTTTGGGTAATCTCGAGATGAGTAAGTACGTATAAGTAAATCTCTTTTCTCTTTTATATGTACAGATTATAAAAATTGACTTATTACATTTTACATTATAATATTATCATATTATTAATTCAGTAGTTTTACTAATCGTTCCATTATTCTTTCTCTTTCTATTAAAAAAATGAAACATTAACCGAAATTAACTGATAAGCAAATTTGTCAGAATTCAGAAATTAAAATTAACATGCGCATAATGGTTTTTTTTTATCTCTTAAAAACAAAATGTAGGACAATTTTTTTTCGTTGTACATTATCTGTACAAAGAGATATTTTAAATTATAATAATTCTCACCTCTTTAATAATGCTTTTTACGATTGTCTAGTTTAGGAAACAAAATTTACACAGTCAAAAGAAATATTTTCAGAGCACTTTTGAAACAAAAACGAGTCGTAAAACTTATCAGTAGAAACATTTAAAACCATTTTTAAAATCCAAACGATAATTTATTTTCGTAAAAGGAGACGGGTTTTGCATTCTCTTCGAACTATCCAGCCATAATTGTCACCAAAGAATATATTTTTGAAACGTTTTATGCGAACACACGTTCGAATTTACATTTTTTGCTCATTGATATTGAACTTTTTTGCTTTGAAATGAAAAACTTTTGATTCTATTTTTGCCTCTAGTTAAAAACACAATGCCCCTAAGTTTTACAAAAACATGGATTTTATTCGCACTTTTATTTGTCACTTAAAAATTTTTTCAGTTATTTCTTCTAAAGATTGAGTTATTTCTAACGGGGAAAAAATTTAAGGAGGAACAATTATTTGTGTTGTTTAACGTATCCGAATACTTGCGACAACTTAAAAAAAAATGGAGATATGGGGATTTTTTGTGGTTTTTAGATTTGTTTAGTACATTTTAAGAAAAATATGCTAAAAATAAGAAGAAGAAGAAAAGAAATTATTATTACTAATAAATGGAAAAAAATGGGTAAAAATTGACAAAAAATAACATAAACGGGTCCCATTTAGTACCAAAAGTTTATGAATAAATTTTCAATTTTTCAATTCTGATGTGTTGCTATGTTATTCATTTTTGAAATGACCTTCAGGATAAGAAACATTTTAATTTTTACAAAAACTAGAGCACTTTATCTTTGTTATTATATAAAATTGCTTAAAAAGAACAGTGATTGTATTTACAAAAGGGAGTAAATTTTGAAATAAAACAGAGATTGATAAACCTGAAGGTTAAAACACTTTTACTATAGTACAGAACATACACAAAAAAGTTCAGTTAATTATTTTCAAAACTTTTCGAACAATCGCTGTCCCTGTTTGAGCATTTTTTTTTTAAAAAAAAGAATACATTTTGAGTAAAACGCGTTTTAAAGCATGACATATTTTGTTGAAAGTAATGACATCTGCTTATACTGAAACACTTGTAGTTTTTGTTTTAGTGAATGGAAAATAATAAACTTGGTATTTTTTATAAAGCTAATAAGATGGCCTATAAAATAAATTATAAGAAAATTGTCCATTTTTGGCAAAATTCACAATTTTAGTCGGATACCTTAATTAACGTCATGCTAAAACAATCCATAGAGACTTTGTTGATTGTTCTTGTCATTCGGAGATACAGTCGACGATAATAACAATAAAAAATAATACTTCAATTTCTGAGTTTTACAATGCACTAAAGATTTAGAGTATATATGTGTAACGGAACCCGTCCGCGTTTTCTACTAATCTTTTTTGGAAATCTTTTCACTGTTGTATGATTATAAAATCAGTTTCCGTGGAGGAATCATGATTTATGCTAATGCGAGTTGCTGTTTAAAGGTAAGAGAAGAGAGAGAAGGAGAGGTAGTCGATGGTCGTCAGGGTTGATACTAAATTTGCAGTAATAATAATTGAAGCACTCGGAGCTTCAGTAAAGAGAGCCAAGATCTATACGGAGATAGATTATCTATGTGCGGAATTAATAGCCAAAGATAAGTGCTTTAAGAATAATTATTAATATTTAGGTTAGTAATATTAAGTTGACCACTCCTTTCGTTTAAACAATCTTTTGATAATAAATTGATACGTAAAATATAGGTGTTGATTTTATTAAAAAGTATCTTAATTCTATGCATCCAAATCCGCAAGCGATCGAAGGGTCGAGAAATATGGACCAGCAATAGTTTTTAGGTGTTACTCCTATAAAGCATTCCGAACCCATGAAGCCATGGTCAATTTTCATTTATAGATAAAAAATCTCTTTAAATGTTTCAGCTATTATTAAAGATTGAAGCCCAGTGGCTGAGTGGTTAGTGCATCGCGCTTCCACACTACAGGTCCGAGGCTCAAACTCCGGGCTGGGCAAGGTTGACTCAACCTTTCATCCCTTCAGACGGTCTATAAATTGAGTACCAAGCTTTCTTGTGAACTTAACACTCGGGAGTTCACGTCAGACTGACCGCATGACCGGAACATCTGTTCACGCACCTCAGGGCCCAAGGTCGCATATACTGAGTTGGGCACAGTAGACCTTGGATCTCATGGGCTGTCGCGCCACTGAGTTAAGTTTAATATTAAAGATTAAGAAATCCACACACACACACACACACACACACACAACACACACACACACACAACACACACACACACACACACACACACACACACACACACACACACACACACACACACACACACACACACACACACATATATATATATATAGGAGAAAACCGTTTTTCTTTCTCACACACATGCCCTTCTCTTACTCACTCCTTCATCCAGAATTATTAGATCTACAGATATAAAATTTGATAAGCATGTTTTGTCCAGTAGAGGTCTGTTAAGAACGGATTTTGCGGAAATCGGCTTCCAAGAGCATTCTAGATCAAATTTCCCGCTTTGGGCCCCCATTAGATTTACAGACTTGAAATTTGGCAAACATGTTTCTTTTATTCAGTAGAGATTCGCTAAAAATGAGTTTTACGGGAATCCTCTCTCAAGGGAGGTTATAGGAGGGGGGTGGTTACGGGGGCGTTTTAGTTACAAAGTTCAGTTTTCTAACTATTAGACCTACTGACTTGAAATTTAACATGCGTGTTTATTGTATTGAATAGAGATCCGCTGAGATCGGGTTTTATGAAAACTCCCTCTCAAGGAGGGTTTCAGGGGCTTACGGGGACTTATAGATAAAAATTCTCTGTTTCTAATAGACCTACAGACTTGAAATTTATCAAGCATGTCTATTTTGTTCAGTAGAGATCCGTTAAAAATGGGTTTCGGCGGAAATGGGCTATAGGGAGAGGGTTTACAGAGTGTAAATGATAGTTATGCTCCCATTTAGAAATTCTAGTCCTGTCCTTTTTAAAACTAGAGGCGAGGACTATAAGAATGTTTTTCAATACAATCAAAAGCTTAATGCTAGGACTTTGATATCAATAATTTAAGAACTATATAAAACCCTATTCCACAATAAAATATCCAACGAAGCGGGTTTATAATGGGTAGCATACTTGTGACGGATCTATACGCTTCCTTCAACTAATCCTTTTGGGAAATCTTTGGGCTCTCAATCACAACCAACTCTTTTGGAAGAAGAAACCATGATATGCAGATTAGGTCAGTTATATATAGTATAGGTTTTCTGGCTAGTAGGATGAATAGATGGATAGACGGAGTTACCTGGAGATTGAAATATAGAGAAGCTGACGACAAGGAAAGATAGCTCTCGATCAGGTGTTAGTATATATCGATAACGCGTTTCGGGCATTAAATAGTTGAAGATATTTAAATGACGATTGGTCACCATTGCTAAATTGTAACTCAAATATTAGAGTAGTGGATTGATCCGATAAAAGGAGGCTCAATATAATAGAAGCCTTCTCATAATTCGCATCTCTCGTAGTTAAATCTCTTATAGCTCTCTCTCTCTTAATTGGAACATCTCATCTTGTTTGAATACTTGAATCGTATCTGTTGATAATTAGTGTGCTGAATAAATAGTTGAAAAGTATTATGGCGAGTCATCCTTCACTTCCTCCCACACCTCTAGATGGGGCCGAGAGTAGGTCACATATGTTACATATTCTAATTGTTCAATATCGCAATTCACTAAATACGCTTGTGTCGGATCTATACGGTTCCTTTCCCTAACTCCTTGGGGATTCCTTTAGGCCCTAAAGTTTAGGGCAAGCATTTTTTCCTTCAACTTTTACCGAGGACAGGAAAACGTGATTATGCAAATTAAGTTTAATATATATATCCTGTATTCGCGAGTTAAAAAGAGTTAGTGAAGTGAGAATTGAAGGTTAGTGAAGTGAGAGTTGAAGATGAGTGAAGTGAGGATCGCTTAGATGTGAAATGAATTAATGAGAAGCTAGCAATCCGGCAATAATACGTAAACAGTGTACGACGCGTGAAGTTGGAATCTCGAAGAAGTGTTTAAGTCAACTATTAGTGTTCAATGCCACGTCGAATGGTTAAAAGGATTCAGGTACTGTAACCTTAGTTTAAATAGAAGTTAGAGATTTAAATCATTATTAAGCTTCTTAAATCAAGCTTTGTATAAGTTATCGTAAGGATAGATTCTCATGATCGTAGATATTGTCCCCACGCTATCTTGTCTCACCTCCGGGCTCTAGTTGATCAAATTTATCTTAATAAGAGTGTGATTTGTGTCTGTGTTTAGTATAGAGATAAATAAATAATTAAAGTTCCTCATGTCGTCTGATCATTTAGTTCCTCCCACACATCTAGTCGGGTTAGAGCAAAGCAGGAATAATAATTCCTTACACACTATATCTTTTGTTAAATTGAAAGAGTATTTATTTGGGTATGAAATTTATCTAGAAATTTACATGATATTTTAATGTATTTAGGGATAAGTTTAATGATAATAAGAGTAAAAAAAATAAAACTGGTCATGTATATATATATATTTATATACATATAAATATATATTATTTTCCAGGAATAAAATCTCTCATCAATTCGATCAATTGTCTAAATTCTACACAAGCAATCGAAGACAATCAGTCTAGCTTCCAATAGAAATAAACCAAGCACTTGATCATAACTATCAAAGAAATGATACTCAAACAATGCACATTCACTATAACTTAATATTTATACATTCTTAATATCAAAACTAATAACTTCCAATTAAGTTACTCTATCTAACAACTTCGCTGTGTCCTGTTACTTTAAATCCGATTGCATACGCACTCGCACAGAAATCCATTACTCTTAACAAGTTCCCTGCAAAAACACCATTCATATTCTGTGCTATTGCCGAGCCTTTGACAGCAAAATATCCGACTCAACGTGTTCTCTAGCGGCGAAATTGGATTTTCAATTTCCTTCGAAAAGTTATTTGCAGAAACGTAAAGCTTCGGTATCTAAAAGGGAAAATGATAAATATCTGGCGGAGAATTTGGCGTTTTTATTTTCGTGCGGGGGGCGTTATTTTCATGTGCAGTGAAATGTTAATGGGTGGGCTATTTCAAGCGCTCAAGTGTGATTTGGGATTTCTTTAATCTGCATAAAATTTGACGTATGGTGGTGGGATGGCCGAAATTCTGTTCACTGGACGTTGATCGGAAAGGTCAGTTATATAAGTTGGTATGTTTGAAGCAATTGGATGAGTTTATTTCAATTTATTGAGTACTCGTATAATTTATTAACGCTTTACCATGCGCGATCAATTTAATCCAGGGGTGGGCAGACTTTTCCAAGGGCGAACTACTTGAAATTTTTTCAAGGAGTTGCGGTCCACCCAGTGTCAGTGGCGCACACTAGGGCGGGGGATGGGTCAACGCGGGTCCGGATCCTCCCTCATAACCCTTCATTTTTTCCCGACTCATTATAGTCCCATGTATATAGTATGTAATTTTGTATTTGTTTTTTTTAAATTTATTAATGTTAATTATATTTATTCAGTAATTTATTTTTTGCTGTTTTTTGTTCCCGTTAATCGACAGAATCAAAAAACTATGTTTGGCTGCTTATTGGGGTATGATACGAGAATGGTACACCTTCAACCCTCCACCCCCTTCCCTTTAAAAATTCTTGTGTTCGCTACTGCCCAATATTGTAGGTGTGGTGAGGTAAGGAAAAAAGGTTATTATAACTTAATAATAAGTAAGGAATATGTGTGTGTGTATATACTTTTACCTACAGATCTATAAATAAAAAAAAACACTTTTAAAACTGCGTTTAAAGCAAAACACAAGATACAAACTTTATAATAATACCCCCACAGATATAACTATATCAAATGATACATTTATTTGAAACAACTCAAAATACATTAAGAAATAAAATATTTTTATTTAAAGTTAGTTTTTGTTGTTATAGTCAGTAGAAGGCTTAGTCTTCGTATTTTTATATCCGTCATGAATTTTCCGTATATAATTACTAACTGGTAAAATTTTTAGGTGGTCAACCCAAAATATCTTGGCGGTCTACCGGTCGATCGCGATCGAAGTAATGCCAACCCAGATTTAATCTAATTGAAATAAGCTGTGAAAACTATGCATAATCGAGATAATTCGAGCAGAATCATCGTATTTTATGCTGCTGTCATTTTGATACTCGAATATAACCGATTGTAGTTTTCACTCGTGAAAAGGACTGCGATACGTCGTCGTGATTTCGTAAATTTAGATAGAGTTTATTTTTAATTTAGATAAACATTATGAAAAGCATTCCTTTATTTACTAGTCATCAAAATTTGAATGCATATGCTTTGTATAAAAAAATGGCGTGGGAAAAAATTCAGATTTCTCAGAAGCCAATTAGTATAGAAAGACTTATATAGAGTTATCATAGAGACACAAATATAAAAAAAATGGGTAGACCCAAATCTTCTGGCTATAACTAAAGGAACCCAGATTTATTCCACTAACACAGCTTTTCTCAAACTGTGGGGCGTGACCCCTTGGGGGGCGTGATAACCGTACGTGGGGGGCGAGCATACCAAAAAGTCGGAAATAAAATATTTAAAATAATTATCAATTTATTGAAAGGGGGCAAAACAAATACATTCGGACATAAGAAAAAAATAAAATACACATTTACACTGATATAGTATACTTATAAACGTATCAGTACTGCACAAAATATTGGATAGTTAATTTATCAATACTAATTTAAAAACAAGTTTAGTAATTACTAGTGACTCCCTTGGACTTGCGATATACGAGATTTAATGCAAATATTGACAACTTGTACGGTTTAAAATTAAAGTCGTATCGTAGCTTTAGCGTCAAAGTATATTATTACTGCATTCAATACATAGTTGTTGTAAGAGAGGGGGGGGCGCAATGAGAATTATGACTGAAAATTGGGTCGCCAATATTGAAAGTTTGAGAAGCACTGCACTAACCTCAAAAATAGAAGCTTCCACAAGATACTACGCTGTTGTTGTGCTAAAAGGATATCAAAGGAAGATAAAAGAGTGAGGGAGTGATTTTGGGGTTTATTGGCGCAAGAGCCGATCTCGGCCATACCGCGCCAAACATTTGTTTTAATATCTGTGGTCTAGACGGGAAGAGAGAAAGAAAGAATGAATTGAATGACAAGAAAGAGGGTCGAAAATAGAGAAGGATCACTAGGGTACCCCGGGTTCGTGAAGCCCGTGTTTACCAAAGACAGTAAACCCCTTGGAAAAAGGAAAAGATCACTAGGACACCTCGGGATTGTGACACCCGTACTCACCTATAGAAGTGAGCCCCCTGAGGGGGAAGATAAAAGAGAGCCGTTATACATCTGTAATAATTGCAATTAATGTGTTGGGCTAGGTGCTGCCCTTTCTTCTAAATATATCAGACAATTTTTTTTTTTTTAAAAATAAATACTATTATTGTTATAATTTCTGCTGAAAAATATAAGGAGATATTTTTATTGGTAAAATATGTTTTTTTCGATACAGCAACTCGAAAAAAAAAAAGATAATAGAGTCGATATAACGCGATATTCTGCTGTTGTCTGCACAATGTGAATCAAAATCCAAAAAAATTTTTTGATTGGTTTAGTATTTTGATTTTATTTTTTTGCGAAAACAAAGTTCTAAAAAGTGTTTTTATAAAAAAAAAACAACTTTTTGATGTTTTTTTGCCGGTTTTTTTGAAAAAAAAAAATTGTGAGTTAAAGGGTTAATGTTGTGTTTTTAATTTCAGCGAATTTGTTCCAAAATACGTAAAAATAATACATGAATAATTTGCGATGGTACCTATAATTATTCACCTCAAGGAGTCATCTATCAGAAATATGGTCTTTCAGAAAACATACTTTTAGCTATTTCCCCTCACAAAATTGTTGCGTTAAGCAACAATTAGACAAATTAGTTGTTCTATGGATCCACGAGGCTTACTTTAAAAATATATTGAAAGTAATAAAAATGTGGAAGTAAAGATATTTTGAATCAATCAAATTTTACGAAAGGATACGCAGCCTTTTTAGCTGGAAAATTTCAATACTTCAATTTTCAGTTTGTAAACTTAATACTGTAATTAAAAAGACAAAGTTAAAAAAAAAAACATCAGAAGAAATATTTTAGAATTTTTGTAAGTTTACTGCCTAAGGAACTGATACAGAGAGGCATGACTTTAAAAATCTGAACAAGTAACTACTTTGCATAATGTTATACAATAGAGAAAATAAATGATAAAACACAATAATATAGCGTTTCTCAAACTGTGGGGCGTGACAACTCTACAAGGAAGCCCCGAGCATACTGAAAATTCGAAAACAAAAAATTATTTAAAAAAATTATTATATTTATTCAAAATAAACAAAGTACATTCTGTTATAACAAAAAATAAAATACACATTTACATTGATATATTACACTTATAAATGTATCAGTGCTAAACAATATGTATTTTATAATTAATTTAACAATAATAAGTTAAGAACAAGTTTAATAACTACCAGTGACCCCATGGGATTGTCATAAAAGTTATATACAAAAATTAACACTTATCGTGATAATTTGTACGCTTTATAATTAATCACTTAACTGCCGTTTAAAAGTTGCGTGATTCTCTTCTCAATGCCAATCGTTTTCCAAGTAAAAAGTGCGTAAGTGATGTATTGGGGGGGGGGGAAGGAAAAAAGAAGCAAATAATCTGAAATAAGTAAATCGCTCGCAAACATATTGTCAAGGTCCTTTTATTGCATTCCAAAGCCTTCGGAATAATTTTATGGATAGTAGCGAACAGAAAAGATCATATTTCGGAAAGACGTATATATACGTTCAGAGAAATTAACACTGGCCTAGAGAGACTTTTATACATGCCGGGGTGGCGCTTAGGGGGTTAAAGTAGAAAAGTGGTTTGTGTGTCAAAGCATAATATTATTAAATTAAACGCATTGTTTTTGTTGTAAGAGGGGGGCGCGATAAAAATTATGATTGAATATTGGGTCTCGAATATTGAACCTTTGAGAAGCACTGCAATAATACCACAAATGAAATAACTTTTAAATTGAATACAATTGTTACAGCATAGAAAAATCTTCTTAACTCTGACAATAGTATTCAACATATACATAAATTGCATCATTAAAAATGAAGTGAATGATTATTTTATACTTTTTGTAGTTTAGTTTTCATTATTGTTGTATACCAAAAAGTGATAATAATTTTTGGTGAGCAGGTTAGATGTGTTAAAACCTACTCTAAGAAAGTATTGAATGAATTTTTGATATTCATAATGAAGGCATTTTTTTTAAAGTAAACAATAAAATAATCCGTAGTAAATTATTTCAATGCAGCTTTTACTCTTCAATGACCAAGAAAGATCGCAAAGTTGTATTTTACGACAGGGTTGCAAAATCATTTTCCAACATTTTTATCTGTTCATATTATTAATAATTATTTTATGCAGATATTTATTTTTTAAACCTTAAAAATAATATATTTGATCAATATGGTATCAAAGTATTAAAAATATATGAAGTTGAGTGTACTGCTGATAAAACTTGAGAGTAATGTGTGAATGGGATTTCAAACATATGTGATCAAAAGTAGGTAAAGGGGAAAAGAAAAATTTCGTAGAGACAAGAATATTTTCCTTTTTTAAAATCAGAGTAAAACGTAGAACATATTTGAAAATAATTGCAGCAATAAAAAAGTTTTATAAAAAAATACATATTACATGTGCTACTTTTGAGAAGAATCAATATATTCTAGATTGAATTTCCATATCTTATTACTTATATTTTTATTTGTTTCAAAATATAATGAGGTATGCATATAAAATGAATATCGCAGAAAAAAAATGGCGTTACAATTTCTGACTTGAGAGAGATTGTTTTTACAAAAAACTGGTACGCGGAAAAGAGATAGATTGTCACATATTTTCTCAAAATTATTTTCAGTGAAAGAATATTTTTCTACGAATAAAAGAGAGATTTATCATGAAGAGATTATTACATTTAAAAATATATAATATATTTTTATAAATGTAATTTAAATATATATATATATTAAATATATTTTTTATATCTAAATATAAATAAATATATGCACACATACATACATAATAATAATAAATAAATTAATAAAAGAAATGAAATTTCCAAATGAAATACCCAACAAAACAGAGGAAGTCCTATTTCTGAAATTGAAATCCAAGAAGAACAAGTAAATCAACAAAGAATCGACCAAAATGGAAAGCTGTTATGTTTTCTAAAAATGTTACTAGCTTAGGGCAATGAAGTTGGGTTAAGCCTACTTTATAGGATCCTAACCTTCTTATTCAGAAAAACATTTATACATAACAGTGCAAGAAAAAATTGAAGAAAATGAACCACACGACTAAAAAACACAGGCCTAAATTTGCACGTGTAAGCAAACATTAATCCATTAAATATTTAAACTAATACGAATCACTGTTATATATAAGCAGAAACAGTAGCAAAAATATACACCTAAGAATAGCAAACATAAATTCAAGAACTTACCGAAAATTTCGTATATCTGAAGTTATGAATGGAAGCCGGAAACTATATAAATACATTTGTTTTGTCTTTAAAGATAGTGAACAAGAGACAGATATGTACATACAGAGAGATATAGAAGGAGATATAGCAACCTTACACTTAATAATAAGTTTTCCGGTAGGATAGTTAAAATAACATGGACTAAAATGTGATGTATTTATTTTAATGGAAAAAAAAGTATTTGAAATTTGGTTCATATAGAATGGAAAGAGAAGGTTATCCTCAGCCAATAAATGAACGAGAATGAACAATCTTATTCACCAATGGAATCTGAATAGAATATTCCCTGATAATAAAGAACATTATTTGAAATTGAAATGGAATCCTTTGAAATTCAGATGGCGAAGCGTTATTATAATAAAGGGTATCACTATATATACTCTACGCTTTGATATTATGATCAAAGTAAGAATATTCCAAAAAATGAATGGAGAAGAATGATAACTTAATTTGTTTATATATTCTCTCACTGACGTAGGTGTAGTAATAATAATTTATATCAATGGTCTTCAAACTTTGTCGATTCACGGAACCCTCAGAACCATATGGTGTTTTCAGCGACCCTTCCCCCCCCCACATCTTTAGAAGAACATATCTTAAGGTATTCAACTACCCTAAAATTGTGAATTTTGCCAAAAATTGACAATTTTTTATGATTTAATTTTATAGGCCATTTTATTAGATTTATAAACATACCAAGTTTATTATTTTTCCGTTCACTAGAACAAAAATTACAAGTGCTTCAGTAAAAACAGATGCCATTACTTTAAGCAAGATGTCAGACTTTAAAACGCGTTTAAATTGAAAAATGTTTTTTTGAAAATGCTTATACGGGGATAGCGATTGCTCAAAAAGTTTTGAAAATAATTAACTGAACTTTTTTGAGTATGTTCTGTATAATACTAGAAGTGTTTTAGCTTTCAGATTTATCAATCACTATTATATTACAAAATTTACAGTCCCTTATTTTAATATAATCACTGTTTTTTTAAGCAATTTCATATAATAACTAAGATTAAGTGCTCTAGTTTTTGTAAGAATTAAAACATCTCTTATCCTGAAGATCATTTCAAAAATGAATAACATATAGCAACACATCGGAATTGAAAAACTGAAAATTTGTTTATGAACATTTGGTACAGAATAGGCCCCGTTTAGGTTATTTTTTGTAAATTTTTACCAATTTTTCCCATTTTTGTAATAATAATTTCTTTTTATCTTCTTAATTTTAGCATATTTTTCTTAAAATGTTTTAAATAAATCTAAAAACAACAAAAAAATCCCCAGATTTCCATTTTTTAAGGAAAAAGTTGTCGCTAGCAGTCGGAATACCTTAAAATAAAATTTAAATTAGACTTTTATGTTATAGATATTTCATGTAAAGACAAAGAGAAAAGCATTACATTTCATATTAAAATTTTTAAAAAATATTTTATAAAGGTTGAAAATTAATTTTGAAAATGCTTTGTAAATTTTTGAAACTTAAAAAAAAATTGTCGTTATTTTCTTGTTACGCTGCTAACTATTCAAACAATAATCAACAACTTAATAATCGTCCTTCAATATCTTGCATCGGTGTTAGAAAATTTTATCAATATATTTACAGAAATATTTTGCATTGATTTAAAAATGTCCAATTTTTAAATGTAACTGAAATATCCGTATTGTTTGAATAAGATTTTTTTAGTAGTTTCTGAAACATTTTCTTTAGTTTCCTTAATATTTTTTTCGAGACGTATGAAATTTAAGATTTTATTATATCCATAACATATTTATATATTCTTATTTTTACAAGAAAATTGCCTTCAAGAATTCGATCTGTTATAAAAATTAAAATTTTTACTAAAATATTGGACTTTTGAATAGACAAACAGTGTTCACTTACGGAATCCCTATCAAAGTTTCATAGAATCCAGGTTGTCTGCTCAATATTTTTAATTCTTACTTGATATAAATAGGAAATTATATGGATGTCAAATGATAAAAATTAGAAATGCTGTATACTTTATTTAATTAAAATATCATGTCAATGCACATTTAAATTTTGAGTAAATTAAGCCATTTCAAAATGTACCTGATTTCAAATTTATATTAGTAAAAATGTTAAAATTAGATTCTATTAAAGTTAATTTATCTCACATGTAATTATTTAAATCCCATTGATGTCTCTGCTTGAATTCGAATAACAGTCAGAAATGGAGATAATATAAATGTTTATATTATATGGAAAATAAATGTTTACAGTTAAAATTTACACTTAAAGTAGGAAACACCCATCATATTCAAAGGCAATTGATATGTATTTAATTATAAGGGATGAAAATGTTGAGAGCTAAATTGATGTGTTGTGAAATAAATGAATAATAATCAAAGAAATGAACAACGAATATCGACTAAAACAATTTAAAGTAACGATTACACTCAAAATCAATTTGTTATAATAAAGGAGTATAGTGCTATTCAAGATCGTGTGGGCGTAGAGACTATATCCATCAGCTTTGAACAAGCTTCTTAGACAATTAGAGAACAGCAACGTTTGCTTTGAAGATCAACGTATAATTGAATAAGGGTTTGGCTTTACACATATATCAAAACAGGAGTTAGACAGAAACATGCGGGTTGATAATTGTATTCATAAATGTTGTCATTGTGATTTTAGTAATGTATTAATAATGAAACTATACTTGTCGTAAGATAATTTACATTTAATGTAGAAAATTATGATTAATATGAATGTGATCACTGTGAAATAATTTGGCTTGATATATTTTAGGCTTAAGACTAACATACTGAAACACTTCATGTGATTAAAAAGGAAGCATTTATTGTTTTATTTATTTAATATGAACAAGCAAAATCGGTACTGGTAACACAGATAAATGATTTTGTGATCAAACGTTGCCAATTGCTTCGAATAAAATGATATATGAATTATATTTTAAAAGCTGTTATATAGTGCATAAAGCTTTCAATTTATGTTCGAAACCATGATTTTGCAAACGCGAATAAGTGAATAATTTTTTTTTGATATTTAATGTCACTTGAATTAGAATATACATATAAAATGATTTTAAGAGTATTATTACAATAAAATATATTTAAATGCAATTTTTTTGGTAAAAACTGGAAACAAAATGACATATATTCCAAACATTCTCCTTTTATGGAAAATGCATTGATGATAATAATATTTTTTCTATTCTGCAGAGCCTGAACAGGGTGTTTTGAAAAATTCACATTATTTTTAGAGGTATCAATTAAAATAATAACCAGTGTTTTTTTGTTAAAATTTCTCTACTTTGATATATTAAAACACGAATATAAATCTAAATCTAAACTATGTTTTAAGAAAATCCTATAAATCAGGATTTGTAAAGAAGTCTTTTAGCTATATATAAGCAAACTAAACTTAGCTCAGTGGCGCAACAAGTCACGAGGGCAAGGCCTACTGTGCCCATCTCAGTATACATGACCTTTGGACGCTGAGCTGCATGAGCAGATGTCCCGATCCAGTGGTCAGTCTGTCAATAAATTAGTTCTGATAAAATATTTTATTAATGGCTATATATTTTATTACGTGCAAAGCTGTATAACAAACAGATAATATTGAATTTTTTTGTATGTAAATTATATTGTATTGAGTATAATGAAATAATTAATTAAAATATGAATTTTTTAAATAAAATCATTAATTTTAAAAGCTATGGCCTTTAAAATATGAAATGTGCTTGCAGATGCCAAAATTTACATTGACTTTAAAGACAATTTAACACTGATGATTTCATTTAAAGTTATAAATATTCATATTTAATAAATATTAGCCTTTTTAGTAAAATTATTTGCGGACAATTTAAAATAAAATGAAAAAAAAAGCACAATTCGTATTTAATGATTATATATTTTTTTACAGGTTGGCAAATTATTGGAGTAAAATAAGCCTTTTTAATAATTAAAAATATAGTAAATAAAAATATATTAAAAAAAACAATACTTTTTTAGAGATGTTTGTCTCAAAATTACTACAAAACCATGCAATTTACTGCAATTTTTATAAAAAAAATTATTAAGATAAAATTATTCTTAAATAATTCGATAAACTGAGCTATAACTTTATGAAAAAGGACAAACTTTACAATCTAATGATTGAGAATTTCTCGTAATTAAATCTTTTAGCTAAATTTTTTTTAAAAATATAGAAAAAATAAATAAACTATAGGTTTTTAGTGCAATAATAAGACAGCCACATTTTTGGCTTATGATCTTCAAATCATAATTTGTCGACTTCCTTCACCTGTTTAGAAAAAAATTCAAGCCAAGCTGTTTCGAAATCCTCATTATTTGGCAATATTTTTCATATTCTTTTTATATATTAAAATTATTCTTCTCATTATATTATATTGGCAAAGTGTGATGACATTTTATCTGAGATATATAGAAGCAAAACGTGTTCTACAATAAATCTATCAAAACATAATGAATTCAATGTTGTCAGCTTGTTTTTTGACTCCATGGATGCAAGAATGATTTATTACTTCCACATATACCTACTTTTACCCACTTTTGCGGTAAATATTAAATGCTGGTTAACCGATGTGTTTATTGCAAGTGACAAGCTTCTCAACAGTTTGGAACAACAGTCACTTACATTAAAGATAATAGCGATTATAAGTGACTTGCTATGTATTTGTATCTAAGAATTTCGGAATAAATTATTAGTAAATAGACCTTTTATCTGAAGTAATGCCCATTTTACAATATTAATATTTTTATAATTTTATTTCGGTTTTTTGTTTGCTTTTGTCATATCATCTTAGTAGTACTGAAGACAATTTAAGACAGGAAATTTAAAGATAAGGCCTGCGTATCAAGGAATATAATAAATTTTTAAAAGGGACAAAGCACGCTTTTTTTGTTATATCTACAGAATTCTTTTGTTATATAAAAAATATTTGCCTTTAAAATGTGACTTCTCTTTAACCTTTTGAGGGGTAGAAATAAAATGTACATACATAAAACTTATTCCTTCAAATAATAAAATTAGTTTTATTAGAAAAGTTTAAATATCTCTCAAAAAGAATTCTAGGTATGTTCGGATCAAACAGAAAATTTTTTTAATAATCCAAATTTCCATTTCTTAAAACATTAAATTATTTTTCAAGATGCCAATTTAAACTTTTAAAATTGCTGCCAATTTATACTTTTTTAGGTTGGTGGGGTAATCTATTTTGTTTGAGTAAATTAATTATTGAAAATTATAAGTTAAAAAGGCTGAAATATGTTATAAATTTGTGTTTGTGTAAAATTTTTTTTTCTTGAGATGTTCATGTCTTACAGCGACTATTTTAATGGCTAAAAAAGCTATTTTAGGATGATATTTCAATGTGCTAAGTAATAACGAAAATTTAAAAGTACGAAAAAAATAAATATATTTTCCTTTTTTATTTTGGACCATTTTTTCGTAAGAGTTTTATGTGATCATCCTGTACTTCTCAAAAGTGAAGTAGGAGGAATATCGCATTTTCTGTAACTTTTCTAAAAGAGCAAAGAATGTAATCCGCTTTAGAACCATTAAATATTGAGAAAGAAAATTTGAGTAAGTATCTTTTTCTGATATTTATGTTTCTTGAAGCGGAAAATGTTCGGATAAAGTATAAAAGTTACATTTATTTGAAATATGGGAAAGACTTGTTTCTATTTATAAAATTTTAAATGAAAGTTTCTAAGTAAGGAGAGTTATAAATTGAAGAAAATACCGTATTTAGAATTGTTGATGCTTATAACTACTTAACTTGCCTAAAGTAGTAAAGATAGTTATAAAATATTATTTAGAAACAACATTAAGCAAGAAATATGCAGAAAAATGGAAATAGGAAAAATAATAAAAAACATTATGAAAGGAAAGAATTTAAGGTATTTTGAAATTCTTTTCAATAATTTTTATTTTCAGCAATTTTTTGTCATAAATTTTAGGCTGTAAATTACAGACTTTTAAATGTACTATACAATTCTATAGAGTAGTTGTTTCAAAAATATAAATAAATGTAATTAAATGCTGTAAGTAAAATTTCTGTAAGTAAATTTGAGAAAAAGTGAAAAAAATTTATTGTAATGGTTGCCGTGCATGCGCAACACACACACACACACACACACACACACACACACACACACACACACACACACACACACACACACACACCACACACACACACACACACCACACACACACACACACACACCACACACACACACACACACACACACACATATATATATATATATATTTGTATGTGTGTGTGTGGTTGTATAAGTAGGCTTTGATATTTTGGTGTTTTGAATTTTTACCCATATCAGAGTTTCATAAAAGAATAAAAAATAAATTAAAAAAAAGTTTTTAATAAAATTTTTAAGAAAAATATGTTTTATAAAAGTTACTAGATAACAAGAGTGTAGCAGCCGCCCTATCAATGATGCGGGCCCAAACATGTGTAAGAAAAAAATCGTAAAATGTTAAAGAGCATCCAAAAAAGAGCCATCAGAGAATTTTGATGCAGGACCCGCTCTAGACTAGATGCGGCAGTGCCGGATAAATATAAAATAAGTTTAATATATTTAATCATTTTATATATTTTTTAAAAACATATATTACTTTGTAATACATTTAACAATAATTATGCAATTCGTTTCCTATACTTTTGCCGTAGTAGCAAATCAATTAGGGCATGGACTTCCCTTTTACCTTTCCTTGAGACAACCGTGTTATTTTTAGAACTACTCAGTTACGCTCTTTATTTGAAAACTACATCAAATAACATTTAATTGTATTTATACTCTAATTTTTAAAAAATTAAAAAAATTATTACTAGTTGGTTATGTTTTTTTGTATCCTAAAATGTCTTATAATAATATGCATAATTGTAAATAAATTCCCCTCCTATTTAGTTCCATATAAAAATTTACATATAATCGTCGCATATCACTGTAATATCTCGAAAAACGATATTAAAAATAATTAAACCAATTTGTTAATACGCCGTATTAAATCGGATAAATATTCTGTAATTGAATCAGTTGTTATGAAAGTAATCAATATATCGATTCCTTGTACTAAAATGAACATTCTTTAAAATAAATTACTAGTTACATTCCTAATGGTTGCTGATTATGGTTGGTAGCAGAGAGTACGTTAACGCCTCTTGGTGTTAAGGGGCGTCTGTCTTGTAAAACAAAAATGAAGAGATAACTATATCATATGCAGCTCGGACACACATAATTATATATTGAATATCATTGCGTGTAGTGGTAATGGATAATTATAGTTGCAGTCACAAAGGCCAGCGCACTGTAGAATAAATTATATTTGTAGGAATCCATAATGCTTCGATTCTCCATAGAGTTAATTTGTTGGGTTTTGAGTTAGTCTATATGTGCAAAAGTAGACTAGATATCATTAGCAATGATTAGTGTTTTGGTGCCGATGCACATCATGGATGCATGCAGCACCATCAACAAGTGCTATATAAAGGAAAAATAGATTTAAGGGTATCCAACTACTTGCAACAACATTTTTTTTAAAAAAAAAATTGGAGATATAGATTTTTTTAAGGGTTTTTAGATTTGTTTAGTACATTTTCAGAAAAATATACTAAAATCTAGAAGAGAAAAAGAAATTATTATTACTAAAATGGGAAAAAAATTGGTAAAAATGTACAAAAAAAATAACATAAACAGGACCATTCTGTACCAAAAGTTTATGAACAAATTTTCAATTTTTCGGTTTTGCTGTATTGTTATGTTATTCATTTTTGAAATGACCTTCAAGATCAGAGATATTTTAATTTTTACAAAAACTAGAGCACTTTATCTTAGTTATTATATGAAATTGCATAAAAAAACTGTGATTATATTCATTCACACGAGGGACTAAATTTTGTAGTAAAACAGTGATTGATAAATCTGAAGGTAAAAACACTTCTACTATTATACAGAATATACACAAAAAATTTTTCAGTCAATTACTTTCAAAACTTTTTGAGCGATTGCTGTCCCCGTTTGAGAAAAACACACATTTCAAGTAAAACTCAGTTTAAAATATGACATTTTGCTTAAAGTAATGGCATCTGTTTTTACTAAAACACTTGTAGTTTTTGTTCTAGTGAACGGAAAATTATAAACTTGGTATTTTTACAAAGCTAATAAGATGGCATATAAAATATAATCATAAAAATTGTAAATTTTAGGGTAATTGGATACCTTAAGTACTAGGATTATTTTTCCATGTGGCTGTTTTCTTAGTATATCTGGATAAAGAATACCAGTGCCACATTCGAATCTGTTTCTGAGAAATAATTGTTGTTTTTAAAGAATTTTGATCACCCTTCCAAGGAATCAGCGAATCACATAAATAAGCAAGAGTGATGCGAATCTGTAATCGATTGATGCAGCATAGAACGACTGACCGACGACATCGGTGTAGGGCTTCAACTTCGTTACACCACTACACTTGATGACAAGTATATTGTGCGTATGGAGTGATGGATCCTTCTTCCATAACAGACTATTTCACAGCAAATATTCTCTTATGTTTCGCAGTACTATAATCCTGTTAATTACTACCTGTTTCTAGGTTTGGATTCCCCTCTCACAACCGATTAGTATTATTATCAATGAGATCTTAAGACTTCTTGAGGCCCATTCTGTGATTCTTTTAAGAAGATAGTATATAATATGCGCGCGTTATCAAATGCTTGTACGAGTAGCAACCTATAACAAAGAAATAAGCGCTACTCACAATCTCACAAACCCAGGCACAAAATGACTAGACCGACTGCAGCTTTTCAACTAAATAAGTAATGATGGTGTATGATGGTAGGTCTAGACCAAAATGTGGACAATGGGCAGTGGCGGATTAAGCAAATGTCGGACCTAGTGGCCTCCAGGAGCCCCAAGCTTGATGAGGGCAAAGGCCAGCAACAAATCAACCACGCCACCTTGGAACAAGAAATGAAAAGAAAACAAAGATACAATGAAACCCCCGCAAGAAATTTATCGAGATGTAAGAGAAATCCTATTGTAGAAAAACTTTTGAAAATATTTTTAACTATACCGAAATCGAATGCGTCAGGTGAATGATCTTTTTTAGTTTTAAAACGTGTTAAAAATAATTTAAGAAGTACTAGGGGAGAAAAGACAAATTGAACAACAAGGCCATATTATATACAAAATAAAATGCTTTGTAAAAAATAGATATGATAAAAATAATTGATGAATTGCCAAAGAGAAATCAAACTGTACAGCAAAACTGTAAGCTGTTTTAATTAAGGTTTTCAATTTTTTTTATACAGTTAAGATTTTTTCTTTAGCCGATGAGTTTTATTATAGCAATACATTTTATTTTAAGAATTTAAAGTAAACGTCTCTTTTCACTATTTTAGTTTTTGACTATTAAGCCCATGGGCCTCAAACCTTTACCGCCAGGGGCCTCCAACTATCTTAATCCGCCTCTGACAATGGGCATGGCATAATAATGCAGCCTTGCTATTATTGCCTGTGGGCATATAGTTTGAAATTCCCAGTTTTTCGGAGAATATGTCTGGGAATAACATCATTTTATATTCGAATCATGATCTTTCTGAGGCCAAATAAAGAACAAGACGAGGCCTTCCAGTTTGGCCATGGCTTAGAAAGTCCTTGCACATTAACTTAGAACACATGGCACCAGGGCAACATTTCCTGAAGTTTTGGAGATTGTTGTGTTCTTCCTTCAGAGCTTGTTTGCCACCACATTCCAAAAGGATAATGTGGGACCACACATAAAATTCATAATTTCTTTACCAACATCATATTGTATTGCTAGATTGGTCAGCTTGTTTTGTCAACTTATCGCCTACTGACCAATCCTCCGACGAGCAAAGAACATCTAGCTTCATATACACTACCTATAAATACACCAGATCAAATTTAGTAATATGTGGTGGTGCATGGACTGCCATACCTCAAAAAGATATTCCAAGCTTCTTTTATTCAATATCCAGGCGGGTAGCAGGGATTTTTCCAAATGTTGGAGCAACATTCAATACTCTATCGAATGTTATCTTCATTTCACTGAAGGTTGCACTTTCAATCATTTCCAATTTACACTGTGTATTATTAACAAAATCGGCAATGTTATTTCTTGCCCTTTTTGAATTGTGTTTTGAACGGGCACAGAGACGTATATATGGCTCATATATTAATTCTTTTATATTTTTCTCTCGATTTTGCTTAGCAACCAAAGAAAGACAATGCTATTTTATAGCTTATAATTCATTATAATTCCTTAATTTTCATCAATGGTATGGATAGTAACTTAAACTGTTTGGCTCTATATAAATTTAAAATTTATTATTTATGTAGTGATTATATGATAAGAAATAAATGAGTGTTGCCAAATTGAAATTGATAAAAGAAAACGCTTCTAATAAAATTTTTTCACATTATTCCTACTTTTGTTTGTTTGGAATGATTAATTTAGCTCCAACAATTCTTAAATTCTGTCAAAACAAACATTTAATTTAAGGTATTTTTTCCGTATAGTTAATGAAGTTCCACCAGAATTTGTTACGTTTTTTTATTATTTGATGAATTTCATATTTATCATTTCCAGAAGGAAGACAATATTTGTTTTAGTACAATTTTAAATGCCACTGCATTTAATCTTATAATAATCA
>BMAO01016264.1:0-16655 GCA_019973975.1 Trichonephila clavata | reverse complement strand
CAAAACTATTCATTTGGGTTTTGTGTGGGGTTGCAGTTTTATGAATTAGAGGATAAGTTGTGGAACAAACAAAACTCAACTTTTTTTTTTATAAAAAAAAAGAACATATTCAATAGTAATATAATGATTAGCTGGAGTATTTAAAGGCATGCATAAATGAATATATATATATATATGTATGCATATGATATATGAATATGCATGCATTGCAAGCTATAAATCATTATAACTTTAAGGCAAAATCTGTAAAATGATATAGTTCATAGTTGAACCATTTAAACTTTTTTGTCATAACTTGATCGTAAAAAGTTTCCATTGTGTTGTCTTTTTTTTTAAATGAAATGGCTAATAATAATCATATCAATGTAAAGTGCTACTTTCTCTACATATTTAAATTAAAATAATATAACTACTTATGAGCATCAAAAGTTGCTTTTGAAAAACAGTGTAACTTATTATTGTTTTTTAATACATAAACTTCTTATTCATGTCATTTGTATAAGTACAAATGTATAAAAATAACTTTTTCTCACTTTAAATTAACAACTGATTAATCTGTGTTGTGTTTTAACAGTTTTATAATAGCTTTATCAGGAATAAATATTTGTTCTAGAAGAAAAATAATTGTGTGCCAAAAAATGAAATATAACATTTGATTATTCAATTCAAACTCGTACTAATGTAATATATATCCTTCATATTTGACAACATATTGATATTAGTTCGAGCAAATATCTTAATAGTAAACAAGTTTTTTCACTCTGAATACAGTGAAGAATAGAATGATGAATAGAATATAAGAAACAATAGACTACAAGAATGTTTCAGTCTGCAACTTATTGTTCTATGATGTTGAAGCTATAAAAATTTTAGTTTTAATTTGTTTGTCTGTGTATAAATATTTGAAAGGATTATCTTAAGCCCTCTGACTCGTGTAAACTTATTTTGACTTTGTAAATCAATCACGAGTCCTACTCGTGTAAACTTATTTTTACTGTGTAAATCAATCATGAGTCCTACTCGTCTAAACTTATTTCTTAAACTTATTTTTAAATAATTATTTCAGGCACATAATTTATAAATAAGTAATCATTTCAAACTTTACAATTTGTTCAAACAATTAAAACTACAAGGGGTTAAGATTTCCTGAGCTATTAAAATACTATTATACTGCTTATGTTGTCCAAAATGCAAATTATAAGTTTCTTCATTTTATCTTAAATTTCAATTGAATTATTATTAGTTATCGTGTTCATTATCAAAAATAGAATTTATTAATGGAAATAATCTTGAATTTTAATTATGTTACATTAATAGTCAAGAAATATAATACATATTACATATGTGTATTGACATTTTTCTTTATAGCATGGTTTGTATTTTGTTCTGAATCATAACTAAAAGCCCAAGAATATAAAATAATTATGATGTTGTTAGTAATGTTAAGATTTGTTATATTTTACAGAATGTAACAGATTATTGGGATCATAAAATCAGCACTCTTAAAGAAACTCAGAAACGAGAATTCCATGAATGGGTTATGAAAGTACATGAAGATTATCAGAGTGGTACAGGATCTCCAGGTTATTTGTAAGTATAAAAATATCCTGTTCTTTTATTTCCTGTGATAATGGTTACAACTTTGTCGCCCATGTTGTCAAACTGTAGATTTGAGATTCGTTGCCATTTAAGACCCACTGTATAGAAAAACTGATCTATGTTAAATCTGTGAAGGTTCAAAGTCTTCATATTGGTGGGTGGCGAAGTTTAGAATGCTAACTCAGATGTCATCCTTTGCAATTAACCAAGGTTCACAGTTATGAGGTCCATTGGTAATAGTTCTCTTACAGCTTCAAATTCCAATATTAATTAAATATCAAATATTATTTCTTCACTAATGTGGCTGACTGAGAACTGAATAATAATGGGGGGGGGGGAGCATAAATTCTGCAAATGCAGATTTGTGTAAAAACATTTATACTCTTGATTAATAATGCTGGATAATTTTTAATGTTAAAGGAACATTATTCTGAGACTGACTTTTTTGGATGGAATTCAATGTAAATATTTAGAATGACAAAAAAAAATGTATTTGTAATAAAATTAATATGTTATATCATTATGTAAGAAATTAATGAACTGACACATCATGCAGTGAGTTAGGGCAAAAAAATCAATTTATATGTTGGATTTAAATGATTATATATATTTATGTTGGAGAAAAGTGATCTTATCTGTCAGTGTTTTATGATGCTATTACCGTAATTTTGCGCGTATAGTTCGCGGACTATCTGTGTTTAAAATGCGAATTTTTGAAGCTGCGGACTATCCACCAGTGCGGATAATACGCTGGTTGTTCACGGTTAAAATCGTCGAAATTTAAAAAAACGCTGTCGTGAACTGCCGATGATCAAATATAAAAAAAGCGCGAGATTCCAAGAAAACATTCGTATGTATCGATAATAAACCATAGAGCATAGTGCAGAACGAATGAGTAGTATCAATAACAACAACTGGTCAAGAAAAGACCAATTTCACAGTGATGCTCGCCTGCTGTGCTGACGGCACAAAGTTGAAGCCGCTCTTAATCTTTAAGAGAAAAACAATTCCCAAGGAAAATTTTCCTCGAAGCGTCGTAATACGGTGCAATGAAAAGGGTTGGTGCAACGAGGACATTATGCTCGATTGGTTTCAAGAAGTTTGGAAGAAGAGAGAAGGTGCCTTTTTCAATTCCAAAGGAGTACTAATTATGGATTCCATGAGGACACACATAAAAGACAGTGTAAAGGCGGAAGCTAAAAAAAAAACATCGGTGCTGAACTTAGCGTTATTCCAGGAGGTTTAACAAAAATCCTGCAACCTCTGGATATTAGCGTGAACAGAAGTTTCAAGTCCCACGTACGTGCTTGCTGGGAGAACTGGATGTCGGAAGGTTTACATACTTGTACAAAAGGAGGAAATATGAGACGCGCTTCATACACTGAAGTTGCCGAATGTGTCGATAAATCCTGGAAAAGTGTTAAAGTGTCCACCATCTGATCGGGATTTATAAAAGCCGGGATTGTTAGTGAAAGCGAGGAAATCACTGACAGTGAAGATAGTGATGCTGAAAATGAACTTTCGGACACTCTTCCCGAAAATATATTAGAACTGTTTAATTCTGATACCGATGAATCGGACTTTGAAGGTTTTCGTTAATGTAGTAGAATGTGTGATTAATTAATATATGATTAATTAGTAAGCACTGTTTTTTATTTGTATTTAGCGTTTTATTTCTGAAGGTATATTAGTAAGGAAGTACTTTTTTTCTATTTATACTTAGTTCTTTGTTTCTAAAATACATTAATATTGCCGTATTAAAATAACGTAATTTCGGACGTATAGTCCGGACTATCCGGTGGTGCGGACTATCTGACGATTTTTGAAATTTTTTTTATATAAATCGTGTCTGCGGACTATATGTGCGATTATGTGCGTATAATCTTTACAGTTTTTACTATGTTTCTGGCAACAAATTTAAAATATTTAACAGTGTAAATTCAGTGAGTAGCAGTAAATATCTTGAAAGAGTTATAAATATTTCTTTTTTAAATAAACTTTCAATCCTTTTTACAAAAAAGTTTCATTACAAGCAGCAAATAAAATCAGAAATTTTGTTTGTGAAAGTTTATTATTTGCCTGCCATGATTATTGGGTTCAAAGTTATAAATAAATATTTTTATAAGAAATTTGAGGTGGAGTTTTATTGAAAGATGAGAAAGTGAATTTTTTTACAATACAAAATATACCATCTGGATAAACCAATCATAAGAGATTACTTTTATTATTCATTAATGAGCTAAGGATTAGGGATTTTTATTTTAGCTTCAGTGAAAAATTTTTATAATGTACAATTATATTTTTAAATAATTTTTGTTCATATTATTAGACAAAGAGTCAGAGCACTTTCAGAAGCTACACCCATGGACAATGATAGTGATTGGACCCCACAACCTCAGAGAATGGAAGAAAGTTTCACGATACATCTGGGTAAGATTAATTGAATAATTCTTTTTACAAATAACCCTTTTTTTCTTAATAAAAAGTTTTGTCTTTTATATTTGTTTTGTGCATACAATTTTTTTTTAAAAAAATGCATTTGATGTGATATTTATAATTTAAATGCTTTTGTTGTATGCACAATTATCACAATCATATTAAATAAAAAGCAGTTATTATTAGAGCAGAAGAGTTTTATTTACAAATAAAAATATATTAAATATGCTTAAATTTCAATAGCCTTGAAAAAATTATGAGTAAAATGTTTTTGTCATGCATTTAAATTTTATAAAGCTATTGATTCCATCACAATAGTTTTTTCCCATTAAAATAATACTTGCAACACACAATATTTCATAAGAAATAAGGTTAATATGTAGGAGAAAAGTTTCTAAAGCTAGAGATATGTTAGATGGATGAACTCTGTTTCAGCTTTGTATTCTGTTTTCTTTTTTTTATATACTTGTTCTCTGCCCTAAGAAATAAAAATATATGTATATATATACATTTTTCCATCCCCTTCCATTTTAGGTTCACAGCTAAAGTTAATGCATAATCTTCGATTACTCTCTGCTGATGTTCTTGACCTCTGCAGACATAAATTGAATAAAGTAGGGTAAGGATATTTATTACTATTTACAATCTTATTCAAAAATGAAATTTTAAAATTATTTTTAATATAATAAGTACAATTTCTTATTATTTTATTCTGAAACTCAAATTTACATACCGTATTTATTCAAATCTAAGTCATCATTGATTCTAAGTTACAACCCTAATTCTCAACACTTTTTTGTGAAAAAATAAATGAATAGTGTAAAAGATTTATTGGTATCCAATATTAACACAAATTTAATAAATTGATAAATGAGAACTAATTAGAAGTGAATAATTAATTTATTTTACCAGTGTTAAAAGCTGTTAAATAAATACATGAACCTGTAATTGTCAGTATCATGTTAAATTTCCCCCTTCTAACGAATTTTTTGGCCTTTGATTCTAAGTTGCCACCAGTTTTCAGTAGCACTAATATTAGAAAAAACTTGTGGAATTAATTCTCTTCTTTCAGCAATGTTTAAACATCACTGTTTATCATAAGCACAAATATAACATACAAATAAAATATGTGATCATCACATAACAAACTGATTGAGTGTGGCCTTGCATAAGTGAACCAGCTATTACTGGAAAATGCATAATCACATAACTTTCTTGCTCCAGCCAAACAATATCTTTTTGTTTAAGGGTACACAATACGATTCAATTGACAAAAATTGGTCAAAAAATCAAATCTAATTTTTTGGCCTAAATTATTTTTATATACTTTTTACAAACTCACAAAATTTGAAAGCTCTAAGTTTAAAAAATACAGAGTTGTGATAACTTTTATGTTTGTTTTTATTAACATCCTAATGGCAAATCAAAACTTTAAACTGACTTATCTCAGAAAGATAAAATAACTAGTTTGTCTTCATTTAAAATGCTAAGGCTTTTTTTTCAATTGTACGTAATAGATGGAATTTTTTTTACTTGTTGCTAATAGTGCATGGAATAAAAGTTGGTATGCATTTTTCAATCTAAGAAATACTTATTTTTTTAAAAAAAATAATTGAATTTAGAATTTACACATTTTTTAAGGAATTTTCAATAAGCATTCATAAAAAGAAGTACAGTACAAATACTAACCATGTTATTGCAAAACCCGTACCAACTTTTGTTATATGTAGTTTGACATACTTGTAAATCAAATTTCATATATGTACATCAATTTTTGTAGAAGGAGTAGCATTTTAAAATCACTTCATAAATTTCAAGTTTTTCCTTTAAAAAAATTAAATGGTTAGCTTTTTATGAAATTTTGAGCGCAAAATCTGTTTTACATTTTGCATACACATAGGAGGCAAACAAAAAAACTATGAAAACCATTAAATTAAAAAATTTTGTGTAAATCGTACCATGAGTTAGCTTAAATGAGTTTTAGCTTATATATTATTTCAAAAATTTACAGTAGAAGTTTAAATTTAAAAAAGGAAGACATTAATTTCAGGTAGATGATGTAAGTAAGTAAAATGCATTTTGTGTGCAGTAATACCTTGAACTTGCGCGATAGGTGAGATTGAGGGATAACTGCATAAGTATCTATAATAAATTACTTTTTGTGGATACTGAAAACATAAGAGAATAATAATTTTTTAAAAATTTCCTAAAATAGATAACACAAAAACAAAATTGCAAACTGAAGTTATTTTGATGCAGAAGGTTTCATAAAATCTAACATAATAGTCTGCAAGCTCAATGAATTTTTTTCCTTCCACAAAATTTCCTCTAGCATGCTAATATTTTTTTATTCATTGTTTTGTTGAAAAAATACTCTCTTCGTTGGAGTTTGTATTTTCTAAAACTTGTAACTTTTGTTTGATTAAAGTGAGGCCTTCTGTGGAATGCTCATCACCTTCATTCGATCTTTTGATTGAACTAAATCTAAAGACTCAAGTTCATCAATGCCTTTCTCTTGCATTTCTATGAGCTCGTCAATGCCAGTTCATGATTATTAGAATTCAGTAATTCTTGAACATCATCACTATCCACTTCTAAAGTTGTTTGCCTGGCCAGATCGACAACTTCTTCAATTACATTACCAATTTCATCAGGTTCTGGCACTGATTAAACTTTAGTTTCTGTGATGAATAAAAATAAGAAATCAATGAGAACTGAAAATTGCATAACTCAGGGTTTGCATAAGTTAGGGTTGCATTAGTCGAGGTATTACTGTATATTATTGCTTTTCAATTTCTAGCTGGAATCAATACATGGATATTTATTATCTTTAAAAATATATTATTTAATAACATATTTACTCTAAAAGTAATTTCAACTATAATTTAAAAAAATTTTTTACATCGTATAAAACTTTTATTAATTGATATTGTTTTTATTTTTAAAACATCTTTAGTGGAATAGTTGTCCCACAACCACAACGTCTTCAGACAGCCATATCATTGTATTCAAACAATTTAAGTG
This sequence comes from Trichonephila clavata, assembly GCA_019973975.1. NCBI lineage: Eukaryota > Metazoa > Arthropoda > Arachnida > Araneae > Nephilidae > Trichonephila > Trichonephila clavata. Next base: position 9,596 of record BMAO01016264.1, on the reverse strand, counting down.
GCTTAGTTTTGCTTGTGGACAACAGAATTAACTCTTATACTGGAATCAAAAGAGGTATTTTAAAATTTTTTTTATTCATTTGAAATTTTTGCATATTTGTCTGCCACTGAACAAAGTTTTTGTTGCAAAATAGAATAATATAGGGTGAGGCAAAGGAACTTCCTGTTTTAAACATGTTGCAGTGATGTTCATAGTTAAGGGAGGAATTTGGTGGAAGGAGTGAAGTGAGATATTTGTGTTCCTGCCCGTCTCATTCTTAAAAATATTGTGGTTGAGGCAGCACGCTTTTGCTGTGGAGATGTATTTCTGCAACCTTGGTGCAACGTGCCTCTTGTCATCACTTTGATGTCCCTCCACGAGGTTGTGTTCCTGATTGTAAATGTGTTTTAATGTGGATGGATGCCTTCAGAGCAATGGAGAATGTCTTCAAAGAAAGGAAAGGACCTTTGAACACCGTTAAAACACCTGAAAATGTGGAGCGAGTTGGTGTATCAATTCAGACCGGTATGTGATCTTACAGTGACAATCTTCTTACCTACTCTCCAAGAAAGAAATCTTGACAATATCTCATTACAACAAGATAGGACCACATTGCATACCTCCAGGGTTTCTATGGGTATTTTAAGAGCAGCAGCCTTCCCCAAAGGACTGATCTCCCCGTGAGGGGGATATAAACTGTGAGATCTGCATTTTATCTAATTTTAACCTGATTTATCCCCTCCTGTCTATTTTCTGTGGGCTTATTTCAAGTCAAAATCCTGAAAAAAATTTGCTATGTAAAAAACTATTAAATCGAAATTCATCTGTCAATATACTTTCCAATTGGGTTCCAGAAAAAATTTCAATATTGGATGTTTGACTGTATATTATCTTTATTTTAGTTTATTACTAGTTTTATCTTGATGACAGATAAAATTTAAGAGAGCAGTACTATATAAATTTTCAAAAATTCAGTGAGATGACAATACCTGGCTTTAAAATCAAGATATAATCATGATTTTAATTGTAAATAAATCAGTCTATTTTCTGAATTTATCGAGTATAATTGTATTTTATAATCCGTAATGTAATTCTAAAATATATTAATTTTCGTTTATTTGAAAAAGATTTTTAAAATATTATTTTATTGATATGTTTCAGAATTTGCTGCCGTGTGTCAGATGTCAACAGAATTTCACTTTGAAGACATAGATCAAGCCCTAGAATAATTCGTGAGCAAGGGGTGAGGGTTGCTGAATGGCGTGCAACTAATTCTTCCCAAGGAGATAGCAGCAGTCAGAGCAGTAGTGGAAAATCCAATGGATCACCTTCAGAACATTCTCAAACTGTAAGTAATTCAGAGAAGTTATCTTTATTTATACCTTATGAGAATTGTATTCCCCCCTCCCTAAATCTTGGTTAATTTGTATACAAAATAGTCTGTTATTCAAACATATTTTGCATTTTAAAATCAAAATGATTACAAACTTAAAATTATAATGAAAAATTAAACAAATTTTTTATATGAATCAAATTGTATTTTTATTGATTTTGTATTTTTTAATAAAATTAACCTAGTGAAGAACCAGTTGCTTAAAAAATAGTGAACCTGTTATTTTTACAAGTTCTTTACTTTGTTTTCAATCAATCCTTAATAAATATACAATGTTTTTACTTTATATTTAATTAATTTCAGTAATTTATTAGATATATAGTTTAATTTCATCATATAAATACGCTGCTGGCCACCGTAAATGCAACACCCTGAAGGAAGCAGACACACATCATGCACGCCTGTGGCCCCACCTCAAAGCGCTATTTAAGGCTTGGAGATTTCAACGATTTTAAGTTCGACAATTGTGTTTTTCTTGTGGTTTTTTCAAAAAACGATCAGTTATGTCTCGTAGAAAGCAGCAATCAGCTTTTGATCAAGTATCCGAGTTCAACAGAGGAAGGATAGTGGCCTACCGAGATTGTGGATTATCTTTCAGGGAAATCGGTAGTCGTGTTGGACGAAACCAAACAACTGTAATGCGGATATGTGACCGTTGGATGCAGGAGAGTAAGACGGACCGATGTGATCAATCGCATCCACCTCAGTGCATCACTTCACATGAGGACAGGCAAATTGTGCGCACGGCAGTGATGGATCACTCAGTCACATCACGAACCATAGCACAGCACATTGGGTTGTAATGCATCATTCAGTGGTCTGCGCGTACCATTCAATGCCGTTTACAGCTGAGTGGTCTGTCTGCAAGACGTCCATTGCTTGGTCTACCCTTGAGGCAGAACCAAAGATGTCTCCACCACCAATGGTGCGATGAAAGAAGGATGTGGGTGGCAGAATGGAATGAGTTGTCTTTACTGAAGAGTCGCACATCTGTCTGCAAACCACGATGATCGGATTTGAGTCTGGAGACACCGTGGAGAGAGGATGCTGAACAGCTGTGTTATGCACCGCCACACTGGTCCTGCACCGGGTATTATGGCTTGGGGCGGTATTGGATATCACTCTCGCACTCCTCTAATACGCATTGCCGGTACTTTAAACAGCCAGTGCTACATCTCCGAGATGTTGGAGCCAGTTGTCCTTCCTTACCTTCAGGGCTTGGCCACAGCCATATTTCAACAGGATAATGCGCGACCACACGGCACGCGTTGTCCAAAGGTTCTTCGTCAATCACCCGATTGAATTGCTTCCCTGGCCAGCTTGCTCTCCGGATCTTTTGCCGATAGAAAACATGTGGTCCATGGTTGCTCAACGATTGATCCAGATTACACCCCCAGCTGCCACACCAAATCAACTTTGGAAACATGTGGAAGCTGCTTAGTCTGCTGTACCCAAGAACACATCCAAAGTCTCTTTGAATCAATGCCGAGGCGTGTGGCAGCGGTGATCTCCAACAATGGTGCCACTCTGGTCCAAATCACACAGTACCATGGGCCCAGAAGTGTATTACAAGACTTTATGAAACTATACCATTTTTTAAAATCAATGTTTTTGTGTAAAAATACTATTAAAAACATTTTATTTGAATGAAAATAATTTTAAAATGTATTTCTTTTTTATAAATTTAATTTAAAAAAATTATTTTTATTTTAATGTACTTTTTTTTATACAATAATGCTTAATTTGAATTTTGAATACATTCATAACAATGAATATTTTTTATTTGTGTATTTTTTTAGAAGAAACCCATAACACTCAAAACTGGTGACTTCTATATTACTAGGCATTCCAATCTTTCAGAAGTTCATCTTGTATTTCATTTGGTGGTTGATGATACATTACGATCTGCAGATGTCAATTCACGACATCCAACAATATTAGGACTTCGAAATATTCTGAGAGTAGCTCATGAACATGATGTTTGCACTGTCACAATTCCTCTTCTACTAGTCCATGAAAATGTCTGAAGTAAGAGCCAATGCATTATTTTGAAAATTGAAATCATAGTTTTCAGAACATTGATATATTTAGTTGTTTTTGTATAATTATGTTCACTACAAGAATTCTAATTTAATTAACTTATTTACAAAATTTTGACTCATAGTGCCTTTTTTAATTAGTCTTCTCATAGTATCTTACTCTAAGTAAAGGCATAACTAATCATAAACAAGAGGTAAAATGAGTAAAACATGTATAACATCACAAAATGCATATAATTAGCAATTCAAACAACTATATGTGTATTATTGAACAAATACATTATTTATGTATTAACATTAAATTAATGAAATCTTTGAGTCTGAAGATTATTGCCACATTTTCGCAAATCTTGAAATGCAACTGAACATAGCGAGTTGCATTTGTTGTATTGTTACTAATGCCACCCACCTGTCTGACGATGTCAGATTGAGGCTCACAAAATTCATCACATCAAAGGGCTAGTTCTATGCACCTATGCTAGACCATAAAGGTGACAGTAAGATTTGGCTCGGTTCCACCCCAATTCTGAGGGAGAACACCCAGAAAGTGGTCAAAAGCCTCCCACCTTTCTTTCCCTTTCACGAATCTCACAAGAGGATTGTTGGCTCGATGGCTATTTAGCCCCATGCCACAAAGGGGTACTATACATTTACAAACATCCATGCCTTTTCCAGGATTTGAACCCAGGCTTTACAGCACAGCAGTCAGCATCACAAATCACTATACCAGATGGGTGGCTTGCATTTTCTTTTCCATATTGATTTTTCGCTCAATACTGTGCTTTCTGCCACAGCAAATAAGAATTCAAAAATGGAATTAAAATAAGCTAAATTTAATGATTTAAAAGGAATATTAAGCTTTTATTAGAATCCAAAATTTGATCTATTCCATGCTGCCAAATTTTGCTTTCAAACTATTATTGCAAAATAACTCAATAAGCTTCTCTTCAGCAGAATTGAGTTAAGATAGAGCACTAGTGTTGAATAGATCTTGAATCAATATGGATTGATCAATATCTTCATTTTGAAAGTATTTCTTAACCAAGTAAGTAGTTGTGATATGTGGATTTCATATTTTGAGAGAAATCAACTCAATATGAGATAAAGAAAAATTGCTGTAATATGCAGAAACAATCGTTTCCCAACACCGATCACTAGTTTTCCTTTTCCATTGTTTGTGGGTTTTTTTTTAATAGACCCTGAAATGTATTTTTCCATTAGCTTAAAAAAGTGCATAGTTTTTTCTACAGAGAAAGACTTAAGGCACATAATTTTTCAGAAATTTCATATACCAGGAAATCAGAAATATCTTATCACAGTTCGGCTGTACATAGAACATTATTGCAAGAAAGTCATTGTGCACTGCAATAAAAAATGAGTGCTCAATTTTCATATCCTCAAACAGTGTTTTGAAACATCTTGCCTTCAGTGGACAAATTTTTTAAAAATTATTCACATTCATTATAAATCCTAAGAACAAGTACAATGGATGATTCTGATATTTTAATGTTTTTATTTTAATAATACAATAAATTCACAGAGTCTCAGAAGCTTTACTTCATGAAGTGTTTGTGTCTTGCAAGAAAGGCAATTATAGAAAAAGCACAGACATAAAGAACTTAGTCCAATCAAAATTATTTTCAAATAAAAAAATATATAAAAGATTTTGAAGTCTTGAGCCATTGCATCTGCCAGAAATATTTTTATTAGAAAAGTCAATGACATTATCCTTGTTATCCATAGCTTCTTTCAGCTGTAACCTAAACTTCCTTCCCTCACTATGTGCTGTATTCTGTAACTGATTGTATAAGGGTTGCCCAAATGAAAATAGGCTAAGTTGAATAGAAAGAGTACCTTTATTGAAAACCAAAATAAATCGCAATGGGTGTTGTACACAGAGGTCACCATTATTTTCGACAGCAAGTCTAAGCCTTTGCTGTAGAAGTATGAGGTTGATTTCTAGAGGAAGTCCTACTTAGGTACCTTCTCCTTATCATCCGAAATGAAAACGTAATGCTCTCTTAAGGGGTATAATATGTGGAAGGCTTCAGGGAGACAAATCCAGACTGTACGGAGGGTGTTCCGACACTTTGTAATGGTTTTTTATGGTTGTCTGTGTTTAATGGGAGACTTTTTAAGCTGTTATTGTTATGGAAATATGATATCGCTTGCTGCCCTTCACAAAAATCTTTGCCCACATTGTTCATACTAAACAATGCTCACCATAGACGCCCACATCCAGCCTTACCTTCCGCCAATCAGAAACCATACTACAGTGCATTGTTCCTATAGGGATGCATTCATGAATAGCATAATCTTTACTGATGATCTATTTTTCTTTACCACAAACAGGTTTCATTATTGAAAGTCATATGCGGTGTACACCTCCTACCTCCCTTTAAGTTCGGTGGTGCTGTTATAGCTGCAATCATTCTGACATAAGTGCACATGTCCACTTTTCATTTGGGCAACCCTTTGTGTAATTGGACTATAATGCTTTTGAAAACTTTTTTCATTAAACGCACTAACCCTAATATTCACAGCGTATACAGTAATTAATAAGATAAATTCTCTCTGTGATAGTATGGGCCCTTATACCTGTGATTCTATAAACTTTATATAGATGTGTTCTTGAGAAACATACTTCCATGTTGCCTCAGGTTATTTAACTACCTATAAAAGAAATCATAAAGTTTGCCAACTATGTAATTGTTGGCTTCTCAATGGTATTTAATTTATTTGATGCCAAAACTTTCACACTCAATACACAATGAGAATTTTTGTCTCCATTAAACTAACTTCCAAATAACTGTCATAGTTACAATACTTTTGCCATTTCAGTCTTGCTAATGGTTGATGGTGTACTTTTCTTTTCTGCAATCTTGGAACATTTCTTACTGTTCAGTAAAAACTACTTCATTAATAAGACAAAAATCACTAAACTTTTCAAGTGAGACCATAAATGCAAACCAATGCAACATTGCATGAAACTTATACTTCAGACTCCAATTACTAAAAAATTCAAGAAGCTATGGAAATTATTTAAATTTTTGTAGGATGTCATCTAGCAATAGAGAAATTTTAATGATTCACTTCATCCATGGATTCAAACTAGCTCCATTAGATGTAGCACTTTGCTTCATTGAATTAAAGATAAGAAAATGACTATGAATATTTTTGCAAGACTCCATCCCACCTGCTTTAAGAACCACTGGTTGAATTGTAAACCATGCAATATAAAATTTTAATAATTCTTTGTATATAGCATTTCAGTTTTAACTGGATAACACAATGCTATTTTATGCTCTTTTTATGATGAGATAGTAATCATTATTATTACAATAAGTTTAATAATAATAATCTACTGTGAATAATTACAGAGTAAATTTTCCAAATCTGAATGAAATATCTTTATAGTTTTTTACTTAATTGAAACATGCAACACACTAAAAATTATCTGTCAAAATATATTAATAATCTAATGTAAGTGATTTGAAAAATTGTGTAAGGAATCTACATTTGAATTCCATTTTTGTAATTTTAAAGAAATAATGCATCATGATTATCATCTGAATTAAATGTGCGGAAAGTTTTATATATTCACAAATATAAACAAGTTTATATATATATGATAAATCAAATCTTGATGGCATTTTTTTTTAAAAATAAATTTAGTTTTTAAATTGATGCAGTGAAAAGCAAAACTAAAAAAAAAAACATTTTTCTGTAACATTTTTTAATTTTTCTTAAATTGGGAATTAGAGCTGAAGATTTAAAAAATATACTGTTCATGGTACTTAATGGTTAAAATATTACTTCTTGAACAATATTATTTTTGTTAAATTTAGTTGCATCTTTTATTCCCCCCCCCTTTTTATTTCTTACTCTATTAACAGGAGATGACAATTCAGTGGTGCTTAAAAAGGGCAGAACTGATGTTTAAATGCATTAAAGGTTTTATGATTGAAATGGCTTCTTTAGTAGGAGATGAAACAAGAACTGTACAATTTTTAGTGCCAAAGGTGAGTATTTCATTTCTATTTTATTCAGTAATTTCTATTTTATTTTTATTGAAAAAGTTTTGAAAGCTTTCTCATGACACATTTCTTTTCTTTCAAAATTCAGCCAGTTTTATGGCTAAATTTCTAATGCTCCAATTTAAAATCTCTATTCTCCGAGAAAATAATTTTCTAATTTCCATACAGTCATACATCAATATATATTGAATCAAAAATAAGACATGTCACAAGAAGCAAAGTAAATTTAATTTATTGTGTTGCAGACATATACAAAAAAAAAAAATAAATAATTCCTGTTCAAAAACAATTATCTTAAAAAAATTGACTTCTTACTTTTAGGCAATATTTGATACTGAAATGCAAAATCAGTAGTATGCAGTGTCTCCCAGGATCATTGGATAAACTTTAAGGGGACATCACAAGGGCAACACATGGTCGGAAACATCATGAGAAAGTAGTATGACGGGTACAACAAACAAAGTAGCGCCAGACTGAGATAATCTGTAATGTCACAAAAAATACCCCAAATTTTCACCATTGCTAGCGATGCAAGGGTTACATCATTATACCTTGGGTGAGTGGTTTCATTAAATATGCCTGGATTTAGTTGAATATCCGTAACAGCACAGATTCTTAGGACCACATCCATTTCTGCCCTCACTATGCTTATTACCTCATATTCACACCAATTAACATGCAAATTAGTAAGCATCAGGTGGTCTGGTGCATCTCTGTGGGTACTTCTTGCTGCTTGTGCCTTTCCTTCTGCCAATCCATAAAACAGGTGCATATCTGCCAACTCGGTGTTCATAAAATGTTGGACATCTTTTGTGACATTTCAGATGAAATCAGTCTTGTGCTTCTTCATTTGTGTACCTGTCATACCACTTTCCCATGACGTTTCTGACCAAGGGTTGCTATGTAAATCTGAATCCTTGTGATATGCCTCCTTAAAGTTTTGGACACCCTGCATATACTTTCTCAGTCGAATTTAAAAATTTAGTACCATGGTTTTCAATTAACTAAATGGGTCTCTTACACATTTAGCCCTTTACAAGTATCTATTAAAAATGTTCCATCTAAATACATTGCTAATTCTGCAAATTTATATAATTCTTCCCTGCATTTCTTAAATCTTCAATTGTGTACATACATTTTTAAAATGTATCCTAACTTTCCTCAAAAATTTAGAATTATAATATTTATTGTTGACATTAGAACAGTTTGGGAAAAAAACTTGTATCCAAAATATATTTTAATACTCACACTGTAGCTTCTAGCTTGCAATGGTGTACCACAAAAATAATAAATATATGTATGAAAAATACATACTTGGAACATGACAAAATTAGAAAAGGAATAAGTTATCTCTAATTATTTTAGCCTTTATTATATATATTTTTATTGGATTATTAAATATTTCTAACATTAGTTCTATTATATGTATTTGTAATACATAATTTTTACAAAGTTACAATTTAGCAGTTCAGTAATAAATATTGATGTGTAGAAAATTACAAATACTATGCTATCTTTTGTTTCAAAGCACAAAAAGACCATACTGCTTAAAAAATTGTACTTACAGTTAATATACATTTAAAATATGTCATTATTTTTTGTTTCATCTTGTATTTTTATAATCTCTTTTAGGTATATCTGAAGAATTGTTTTCAAGTTTGTCTAATTTATTATCAGCAATATTTAGAGTATCTAATCCAGTTGTATTAAAATGAATTCAGTGCATTCCATTTAATTCTAATCAATTTGTGACAGCATTTGTTTTTAAAAAATCAAACTTTGTTTATATTTATTGAAGAAAATTACATATAATACAAGAAAGAATTTTTTAAAAATTATATTGAATTAACCCCATGCAGGACTTGTGGAATAGTACAAGACCAACTTTCCATTAATATTGAAACACTGAAAGAAGAAAAAAAATACATAATTTATTCAAGTTATATTGTAAAACAATTGTATGTGTATATATATAATATTGTAAGTAAAAAACAAATTTATTATAATAAAATATTTTACAAAAAATGCATCTAATGATTACTATAAATTTACTGTTAAAATGTTATATTTTTCCTAATTTATTAAATATTTTTCAACAATATGAATAAAATTTGAATGCAACCTATATGGCTTGATAAAAAAAAAATT
>BMAO01016263.1:0-44372 GCA_019973975.1 Trichonephila clavata | reverse complement strand
GCTTTCAACTATCGCCAATATTTTTAGCCAATCACTCCATAAAAGTTTCCAAGCATGCATGGCGGTTGGTGATTGCATTTATTAAGATTGTTTTAACATTTTATGTAAGGAATCACTCGTTAATTATGCTGCCGATAACATTTTATGTTTCCTTTAATGTTCTATTTTTTCTGTTTGTGCCTCAACGCGGCACTTCCGCTATATATTCCAAAACTGTTTGTTTTCGAGCTCTAACTCCCCTCAATGTTTGTCCTATGATTTAAGAATCACCCTGTATTTATGGAATTTTCAGGAAATTGACTAAGCCAAATGTAATTACTTTGTTCGCAAGAATTATTTCGCTTAAAAAATATTCAATAAAATAATACTAAATTACATAATTTCTAAAAGGTTATAACTTTGTTTTAGAACAAATAACATATGTTGTTTAGACTAAATTAGCTTTTGTACAGTTTTAAGTTAAAATCAAATGATATTTTTAGGATAGGTAAAATAGAATCCTAAAAATTTCTTTACGAATCACAAGAAATTAATTGCTAAACAAAAAACAGGAAAGCTGGACAAAGAATTAGGAGGATATGTGAAATTCTTTAATGTTCTATTTATCTAATTCTCAGAAATAATGCATCTATAGATGCAGCAAAGTGCCCTCGATTTTTTTAAAAGTAGAATAAAAAAATGCAAAATGTGAACATTGTCACGTCCCAGTTACCTTATTTATTCTGCTTAAAGAATATTTTATACATAAAGTTTGATTGATATAGAAACTGGAAATCGTGTCAACTTTGGTACTGCTTTCTTCTCTTAATTAGGTTTAGCAATTTCAATGTCTCGTTGTATAGCTCAAGTGCTACATTAACTAAACGATTCAATAAATCAATAAAGTGAAACTGCGATAGAGTATCTTTAAAAAAAATTGCGCTAGTTATTTTACGCATGGATACGCTTTAAAATTTCAAAATGTGGCTTGAATACAGAGATTTTCTTAAGACTGACTTAACTTGTGAAAAAATTGTCAGTAAAATTTAAGCAAAGGAAAAAAACATTTAGTAATACATTTTTAAGAACGGAATTTTTGTTTTAAATTAATGTACATTTTTTAAAGATATGAAAAAACTTATAAAAATACTGAAAAATATTACACAAATCATTTGTACACTATCTTTAATTCCAAGCATCAACTATGAAAATAATACTTTTTGGTAGTTTCAGCATAATTAAGAGAGTTATACCGAACTCTTTACAATTTCAGGAAAATGTATAATAAAAAAAAATAAACAATGGATCACTGATACATCTTTTGTATTCTGTAAGCAAACAAAAGAGACGAAACAACAGGTAGTGGTTATTACTTATTTTAATACCTAAATGAAACATATTCCAAATTAGTACCAAACCTTAGGTAACTTTTATTATCATTTCATTTTCTTAACATATCATTTCTGTTTACAATTGAATATTTTCTTTATCAACATAACCCTCGTTTTCATTAAAATGTTCAGGTAATGTTTTTTTTTATTCATGACTCGCGTAGCAATTAATAACACAGGCTTACGAAATCTCTTTTTTTTAAAAATACATATGAAATTTTCGGTGACTTTATATAATTGGATGTGCTGATTTTGAAAATGACCACCATTTTTCTCCATCTCATCAGGATGTTTTGTAAAATGGATATGAATATTTTTGTTAAAATCCTATTTGAAAAGGTCAATACATAGTAAAATTTAGCATGTGCTATCTGGCAACGGTCGTTTTTATCCAGTTAAATCTATGTAAATATAGGTTCTTGATGAGGTAAATTGATTTTTCACCAAATTGATGAAAACTGCAGTTGCCATCTCACGAATTGCCTGTGGTTGAGAGAAAAACAAAATATTCCTTCGAGGATTAAAAATTTGCAATCAATTAAGCTACAGTTTCTAAAAAAATCTCCAATATCCTATTTTAATTAATTTTTTTAAGGTTATTTCATAAAATAAACGAATGATCAAGAGAAATAAACATTGTATGCCTGAGTACAAAAAAGCAAAGCACTAAAAGCGAAACAAAACGAAGTTTCTATTTACATATGTGATCTTTTTTCTTCGAAAGTTATTTTTGACTTTCTTTTACATTTAATATTAGTCCTATCTCGTGTTAATATTCAACAGTAGCATGTCTTTATTCCATCTTTCACCCAGTTGATCGATAATTTATTCTAAATTTTCAAGAGAAAAATCCACATATATGAGTGAAGGAATTGTAATTTGATCCAACTAACCTAATTTGCATTTTCCTTTGTTGTCATGGTAAGCTCAATTTTTTTATCGTGCACAAGCTTGTGGACATCTGGACTGACAAAGATTCCCTCTTTTCTCCACTTGACTTAAGATAGACCCGGAAGGTTTTTTGCTCAGGTATTTGAAACAGTCACCATCTCTTGGAATAGTATAGTCAAAGTGCTTCATTAAAACCTAAATTTATATGCAGAACAGATCATTAAAGACTCCTCAACTAAGCAGTCCAAATCGCATTCTCGATGACTGGTTGAAGAAATTGTCCTCTTGGCTATTTTTTTTAACGCATTGTTGAGTCTTATCACGGCTACCCAACGCACAAATGAAACTTAAGAACAACACCACCCTATTAACCAAGAAGCATGGAGATAATTTTCAAATAACTACAAATGGCCCAATCGAGGTCGGGATATTTTATTTGTAGAGGACGAGAGTCAGGTTTTCATTGTATTAAATTTCCCAAGTGTCTAACTGGTACAGATGCATGATGGCTTAAGTGATTAAAAAAACAGCATTAAGACTCCCTTACAATGAATATATTAACAACCTACATTCATTTTTATCGTAGATGATATTAAACTTGCTCATCAATCTGGGAACATCTGAACAACAAACAGGATTCTCGTTTTCCTCATAGTACGTAACAAATTATATTTTCGACACCTGCATCAATAAAAAGAACTTCATTTCTTCAATGAATTTTTTTTTCAATCTGTGTGGATCTTAATAATTCAGCTGTTTTTTCGAAAGGCATAGATTGCTAGTTAGATCATTAAGTTTAACCTGAGAGGAAGTCTGAAGTGAATCTGCTGCAAAGGGCTTATATGCGTTTTTGGAGCCTTGAACTTATGGTGACACTATTGGTAGAGAGAGAGAGAGAGACTGCGAGAGAAAGTGTCAATGAGTGTTATTCTGTATGTTTCACCACGATAGAATGGAGGGAAGAAATTCCACATTGAAAATAATTTTTGGCAAATACCCATAAAAATTCAAGTAAAATTGAACTTTTTCAAAAAAAAAAAAAAACGTGGCGTGATAGAAAATTTTGATTATTGATTTTAAAATGAGCATCAGAAAGTACATAAAGTTGAGCTATTACTTTTCTTGTTTTTTTCTTTCCATTACAGACCTGTGTTACTCATTTGTAGAAAATGTCTTTCAAATATTAATAAAAACAAGAAAACTTACTAAACTGTTCTATTTATAAAACTAGTAATATCATCTTATTTTTTTAGAAAAAAAGGCTGAAAGTATTAAAAATTTTGCAATAATCATTGAAAACATTCCATGCCTTTCACCAGTGAGGAAAATTAGTCAAACCAAACTTTTCTTCATGTTGTTTCTACTATTGTGGAAAAAAAATTTCTTTAACTGAGTCTTTTTTAACTATAAGAGATAGGTAAAAAGCTGCATGGACCCCTTTAAACTGGAAAATGCAAAAGTATATTTCAGACTATCTTAATAAATAAATCAATTTTATAAATTCCAAGAATTTCACTTGGCATTATATTTTTCCATTAATCTTTCGTTTATTTCCTTTAAGAAAAATACAAAATTTGTTTGAAAATCTTCTTTTAAAATGCGAAAAAACATTTAAATATTTGGATTATATTTCCTTACCAGATAAATCAAGTTTCCAAAAAAGAAACGGTATCCGCTGCCCTTTATAGTCAATTCAACTTTATTACCTGACTTCTACCGAACTTCGCTAACAATGCAGACACTGACTTGAAGATCTCAGATTACGGTGCAATTTCAATTTGTAACCGGATACAAACGGAAATTCATTGGGCATTGTTTCACTGAAAATTGATGCAAACAATTTGCAACGATCTGCAAATAATTGCAGATTGTAGTGATAATTTATATTACCCACCAACTGTTGATTTCGAAGAACAGTGAGTGATTATAGTAAAATAGAGATTCAATTACTTGAATAGTCTGAGATAGATAAACAGTTTACAGAAATTAATATAATTTATGAATTTATCTTTACTTCCAATATAAAGATTAATTAAACAATTCACTTTCTGGATTAATAAATTATTTATAGTAACTAGATTATTTATTTAATTAGATATAGTTTTAGCAATTGTTTAGCTAAGTTTAATTTCTGAAAAGTAAGTGAATTACATACGAATGATCAATTACTACTTTTAATTATTTAAACGATGCACAATATTAGTGTTATCTCAAATGTCACACAAATATAATTTATGGTTGAATTGCATTGATTAATTTTAAATTATAACTTTTGATTAGCGTGGTCTCCGAGATTCTACAATCTATAATCGTAAGTGTTTTACCTTTTAAACTCGTAAATGAATTGAGATTTTTATGACAGACGTGAACGTTTTCTTATCTTAGTTTCGCGATTCGTCCGACTGCATCACTGTTTGATTAAGTGATTGATTGATTCTTTATTTACGTGGTACTGTGTAATTTTTGGAAATATAAAGTATTATCCTATACATTTGTCTTGCTTCGAAATTGCTTGTAATCCTTTATTGGTCTTTTGAACTTCAAAGCTTTTCCAATGAAACCAAACAATACAAAGTACACGAAAATGCCATAGGTCATGACTTGATAGAGCCAGAGTAAACCAACCCACAAACTATGACAAAGTGATTTTTTTTATTTTACAGAAGAACGTGAAGAGACATCTATTGGCTTAAGATAAAAAACAATGCATTTTTAGTACCCACAAAATGACAGCACTTTTTCGTTTGATTTAGTAATTAAAATAATTTTGTAAAGCGCTTTTCTCAAAAGAACAGCTGGGGAGGCTGGCCCACTGTGTGACTCTCAGCTCCTCAAGGTATTACATTAAGGGACCTACCTTCTTTTGACCGATAAAGTACAGCATTGGTTCAACAAATCGTCCAGAATTTCCTGAAGAATATTCATCTACGGCTTTTACATCCATCCATAATTGTAAAAATGTTGTTGGTGCAGGATTCTGAGCAAGAAATAGCCTTTCACCTATATCCCATATATGTTAGATAGGATTAATGTCTGGATACATAGGTGGCTAAATTATTCGCTGAAAATATCCAGAATATTCTTTAAACTAATCGCAACTTATTTATTTAGGAACTACTTAGTTTACTTACTTAGGCACTCTAATGTCATGTAACAACGATCTAAAAATTGAAATAAACAATAGAATTTGTTTGGCTAATAGAATATTTCATGGTCTCAGAGATCAATTCAAGTCTAAGTTTATTTGTATAAACACCAAAATGACCATATATAAAACTTTAATCAGACATATTGCTCTTATGGAAGTGAATGTTGGATCCACAATAAAGCAGAGGAAGAAAAGCAACTCATTTTTCAAAGAAAAATCCTAAGATAAATTTTGGGACCTATTCAGTTGAACAATGATTGAAGAATTCTTTACAATCATGAAACTTACAGGAAATATGGCAGGACTGACATTGTGAGAACTATAAAAGCATCACATATTAGGTGGCTGGGACTTTTGTACAGATACGCCGATTCTGTTCCTACCAAAAAATTCGAACCAATATATTCGAAAATTGAAGGGACCAGATGTAGAAGATGACCACCCACACGATAAATAGACGATGTTGAAAAGGATCTGGTTTACCAATCAAATGTCAGCAATTATAGAAAACTATTTCAGTTATTTAAAAAAACTATTACTAAAACTATTAAATAGCGATGCATCGTGGTAGAAAAAATATTTTTACATAATAATTATGTATCTAAACAGAAGCCTGGTAAATGATACAAGTATCAATCAGTAAATAGATTTACAAGTTAACGGTTAAATTCTAACAGAAATTCGAAGCATCTAAGAGAGACTAAATCTAAATCGACTACTGAAACAAAAAATGAAAATATTTTCCTCTCAATAAGGGCATTAATTCAACTTATCTTTGTTGAATCTCTATTCACTTGATTGCAACTGATCATAATTTTATAAAATGTAGTTTGTTTCATTACGCGTATATTTGGGTAAGCAAATGTTAAAAAAGGATGTGGGTTTGCATAGAGCATTGGAAGCGATCGGACAGAATAAAATCACATTGATTATACATTTGTTTTTTTAAGAAAAATGGCTGAACTGTTCCAATTTAATCAAACTGAGGATAAATTTTGTTTTATTTCTCATTTTAATAGTTCTATGAAATTTTATTTTGTTCTTGATAAAACTGTTTTAGTCCTTAATGTGTATTGAATTTCTTCTTTTACAAATATAAAATAACTTAAAATATTTATTTAAAACTAGTTGGTATACCCGTTTTTCGTACGGGTGAAATGAGAAATTAAACAATAAAGATTGAAGTATAAAGAAGTTTTTGATGATTTAATTTTACGTGAATGTAAATTAAACATAAAAAAGGCCTTTTGCATGTCTCAGCTGAACAAAAAATCATATTTGTTAAATTTTATGCCTGTTCCAATAGCTGATAAAAAGATTTTTTTTTACTTATAACACCCCCGTAACTCCTTTGTGGGTCAATTTTTGAAAACACCTTCCTAAGCTGATCTCTGCTTTGCAAAAGTATCAAATTGTTACAAAGTTTGTGCAATGAGCGCTTAAAATAATGTAAATAATTTATATCTGGATGTGTAATACGTTAATATTAATTTCTGTTGTATTTATTTTAAGTTAAAATTATAATATTCGCAAGCAACGCCGTTCCTTACATTATAATGGCGATTTAATGGAAACATAGCGAAATGCTGGTGATAGAGCTAAGTTGGCATCATATTTGGGGACCACGTTGGCAACTTTGCGATTGATTTATATGTGCAGATGTTGATATGCTGTAGCGCAACCTGGTGGGGAGCTGCGACAATGAGGATAGTACAAAACCTTCTCCACAAAAAAAACACATATACATGCCAATTTTTATCGTGATCAGTTGAACGGTGTTGGAGTGAAGCGGGGTCATATATACACACATCCAATAATATCTATATTATATATATAGATTAACATTAAAGGAGAACCTATACAAACCAAATTTCTCTGTGCTTGGCGTCCATGTTGGGAACATGACGATTGATTGAATGATGCAGAAGTTGATATGCTGTAGCGCAACCTGGTGGGGAGCTGCAACAAAGAGAATAATACAAACACCTTCTCCACAAAAAAATACATATACAAGCCAATTTTCATAGTAATCGGTTGAACGGTGTTGGAGTGAAGCGATTTCATACATACAAATTTCCATTTTTATATATATATAGATCACTGAAATGGAAAAGGGACTCACATTGGAGGGAAAAAATAGATTTATATAAAAGTAGAAATGCTTTAAGAAGCCATTTACAGAAAATAAAAAGTAAGTGCGCAACAAAAAACACGACTCCTGCGCGAGCCGACCAATGTCCGAATATTTCTTCCACATGGGTTCAAAGTTCTGTTTCTGGAAACTTGACGATGAGTCTCCCGCAAGCACATCAGGGGGGATTTTAATGGCTCTGCCGCTAACGCGGGTTATTTTCTCAGACCTCCCGATAGTTTTCTCGCCGTCTCATGGTGTATTCGCTTGTCACACCTCCACCATATGCTACATTTATGTATGAGAGAAAGTCAAAAAGTAAAGTGACTTATGCACTTTCTCTTTGCAAGGCGGTAATATCCAGCGCTGGATAAGCGGTGTTCGGCAACTCTTCTATGTAACGTGTCACTCGTTTTCTCTCGTAGTCGTTTGAGTGTAGCTGTTTCCTACACTCCTCACTTAACTATGACTGAGCACGCCATACTTTCCTGTCTTCCCACCCAAACTAAAACTTTAGACCCCCCACACCAAAACATTCTGTAAACAGGAAGCGCCACGGACTGACGCAAGGTCTTTGTCCACACCTACTGCAGCACCTTCAAAGGTGTAATTTTCATTTACCGCATTACTTCTTTATTTAAAGCTGTAAATTTTAACTGTAAATATTTTCTGTAATCAAAACATTAGTACTATCTCCATCTCTAGATTTTATTCGAACTCAAGCAACGGCAACAGTAGCAAACCGTTCAACAGGGCAGCTCCCTTGTCGATTTGCTCCAAGGAGGGAAGAAGGGCAGTGACTCGCTTTTTGTTTGCGGACGATGTGAAACCTACTGAAATTATTCATGTGGGGCTCGTCGGTGATGGCTCTTCAACAACAGAATAATTCGTCTTTTATTAATTTTAATTTTTCATAATTATTTACATAAAACTTACAGATTGTCATTTTAGGGAAATGGTAAATCGTCTTCAATGTCCAAATCGTCTTCTACAGTTTATAACAAACACGAAGTGTTATCGTCTTGCATCTCGTCATTTCCCAAGCATGGCGTCGTTCGTCGTGAATCTAACAACTGGCAGGCTCCCCAAACATTGAAAGCGCTCCTAGGCATGCGCAGGACAGTTAGGGAAGTGGCTTGGAAATAGCGGCCGGCATCACATTCATTACATTTAAGCTCCGTATAGTGACAGCTGTTTATCGCGAAACAAGTTCTACGAATAGATAGAGCACTTTCAACAGAGAAGAGCTGATTTATGTGACTACGAAAGATCAAGCAGTCCATCGACCTCACCTACTGAGAATAATGTGCATGACGTTGAGGGAATAGTGATGGACAGGATAGTTAGTATCCAGCGCAGGTTTTACACTTCCTCAAGCAAAAAACGAATCAATGCCCTCCTTCCCTCCTTGATGCAGATCGACAATGAAACTGTAATGTTGAACAGTCTGCTACATTCCAAGGATTGCGAACGAAGACGAGTGACAAGTTGTATAAAAGCAGAGATTTTCAAACTTTCAGTGTTTGTGACCCGATTTCCAATCATAATTTTAACCGTATTAATGAGTATTTAATTTTGTACATAATTTTGTATGTGAGAAACCCATGAAAAGTCGCTAGTAATTATGAAACCTATTCTTAACTTAATATTGATAAATTAATAATCAAAATCATTGTACAGTAGCAGTGGCCCACACAGGAATTTTTAAGGAAAGGGTATTCCAGGGTTGAAAGTCACCATTCTCGTATCATACCCTAAAGCACCACCCAATAATTTCTTTTGATTTTTTTCGATTGTCGCGAACAAAAAAACAGTAAAAAATAAATTATGGAATAAATAATTAGCAATAATAACAAATACTTAATTAAATTTTACGTTCTATACACAAAGGATTATAATCAATTGAAAAAGAAATCAAGGGCTATGGGGAGTTCCGTATTCGGTCCACCCCCTTGTGAGCGTCACTGTGAGTACTGTTATATTTATAAGTGCATGTGTCAGAATGTATTTTGTTTTGGTTCTTTTCAGTAAACTAATAATTTTTATAAATAATATTTTATTTTCGACCTTTCAATATGCTCACGCTCCCCACGTGGGATTATCCTTCCCCCTAGGGGGTATAGTTTGAGAAAAGCTGGTATAGAAGTGTTCCTGATTGCCTTTCATTCAGCGCTGGATACTAGCACTTTTGTCAAACCTTGGGGGGAAAATTGCATAAGTCCCTTTACTCTTTCACATTTTCTCGTATATCATTCGAGATTCCTTAAATCTATTTGATCTATATGTATATGTATTCAAAATCAAGATTTTTAAATTATTTCAGCTTTTTTTTTTGAAAATTAATGAGAAATATTTACTGAAATTTGCATTAATTTCATATGCATGAGATACATTTATTTACACAACATTAATCGCAAAAACATATTTACTCTTATTTGTAAGGCCATAAGCGGTGCTGAAGACAATTTTTTCCCGATTAGCTAATTAATTTCAGTAGGCGAATTTATGAAAAAAGAACTTTTGGAAATATTTATGATACTAGGAGATGAGATCAATTCAAAATATATTAAACAGTATAAATCGATCCTATTATGTAACAATATTATCGTTATTTGTGAAATGTTTAAGGCAGATGTGAATTATAAATCATATTCCAATGTTATATATATATATATATATATTTATCTTATAGTTAATAAATACTATGTAATATAAACTATTATAGTTCCATGGACAATTGACAATTATATTTTATAAAATGTAGGATTTTTTTTAAAAAAAATAATATATAAGTCTAAGAAATTTTGGAAAGAGTGAATATGTTTTTTAAAGGCTGGATGATATATTTGACCAAGTGAATAGATAACAATAAAAGTAATAAAGCAGTAACCTAGCAAAAGAAATTTTATTAGAAGTTTTGGTACTTCGTCAGCTTTCTCAAACTGTGGGCGCGCCCCCTAGGGGGAGTGATAAACTGCGAGGCGAGGCGCGAGCATATTCAGAATTCGAAAGTAAGAGATCATTTAAAAAATTATTAGATTACTCAAAGTAAACAAACAAAATACATTCTGACATTATAAGAAATATGCATTTACCCTGATATAATACACTCATAAATACACTCATGTCCATAAATTAAGGATAATGAAGTTCAGGCAAAGAAAGAGACAGAAGCAAAACAAATTTGACTTATTTGAAAAGTCTATTTATTAAACAAAAGGTAAAGAGCAAAAAAGATGCTATATGTTTGACATATTTGATAAAAATTGCGATTTTTACTCCCTGGAGAAAATTTCAAAAAAAAGAACCTATTTACAAAAAACAGTATAACAGGTTAGTATGATGGTTAATACTGAGTATGTCTCCCGGACGATGCAATACAGGCATTACAACGCCTACGCATGCTGAGTATCAAATTATCAATCTGATCTTGGGGAATATTATACCACTCATCAATCAATGCCCTCCGAAGTTCTGGTAGACAGGTGGGAGGCGGTTGACGGGCTGCAATTCGTCGGCCAAGCATATCCCACACATGCTTTATTGGATTCAAGTCCGGTGAGTATGCTGGCCAATCCATACGGGTGATATCCTCCGATTGAAGGCATTCGTCTACAATGTTTGCATGGTGAGGACGGGCGTTGTCATCCATAAACAGAAATTCAGCACCCATGGTCACCCCGAAACAAACGTACATGCTGTTCCAGAATAACATCCCGATAGATGTGGCCTGTCATCGTTACACTCTGAACATGCAGGTCAGTTCTGGAACCAAGAATAATTCCTCCCCAAACGAGCCATCCTGCACCACCGTAACGGTGTCGTTCGATGGTGTTCTCTTGGTGGTAACGGGTACCTGGCGCTCTCCATATGAAAGTAAGGCGAGAATCAGACTGCAAACTAAACCTGGACTCGTCGGAAAACATCACACAAGACCACTGTTGCGGTGTCCACAATGCATGCTCTCTACTCCAGGTTAATGGCAGGTGACAGTGAGTTGCGATAAGGGGAACACATCTGACAGACCTACGAGCAGATAGACCAATGTGCCCTAAGCGTCTGTACACGGTCTACCTTGAAGCTGTCGTACCGGTAGCTGAAGAGAGCTTACGAGATAGGTCTGATGCTGTGTTTCGTCTGTTTCTTTTGGCAGTAACTGCCAAATACCGGTCCTCATTCGGCGTTGTAACTCGGGGGCGACCTGTGCTGTAACATTACTCACATTACCATCATCTTGGAATCTTTCCAAATCCTGGAGATGACACTCTGGGCGATTTCAAGTTCCTCAGATACTTCCGGCTGGGTACGTCTACATTCCAGTCGTCGATAATTCTACACGTAAAAAATCATCCAAATGCTTCCTTTATGCCATAACTGTGCGGTTATTGCACTGAAAGGCTTTTAAAGCGCTTGTGAACAATTTTACTTCTTTGCCATCATTCCTTACATACCCCTCTCTTACACTCTCGTCATTGTAACGTACTATCCGTGCCATCTGGTGGTTTCCTGTAATTTGCATATTCTTCTTCAAGATATGTGTGATAATTCTACAGGTGAAATTTTTAATTTCTGTGTGATTCTGAATTATCCTTAATTTATGGACATGAGTGTATATCAGTACCGCGCAATGTCTTTTATAATTAATTTAACAATACTAAGTTAGGAACAAATTTAATAATTACCAGGGACCCCATGGGCTTGTCATGTATAAAATTAATACACAAAAATTAACACTTATCTCGATAATTTGTACGGTTTATAATTAATCCCTTAACTGCCGATTGAAAATTACTCGATTTGTTCCCCAATGCCACCGTTTAACACGTAGGGGAGGGTATGTAATGTATTGGCAAATGGAGAGGGGGGAGGTAGGAAAGGAATCTGTTGTAAACACTGTCAAAGTCCTTTTATTGCATTCCAACGCCTTCGGAATTATTTTTATGTATAGCAGTGCACGGAGATCGTACTTTGGAAGACGTATATATACGTCTGCTTCAATTAATGTACAAGATGAGCGAGACGTTTATATAAGCCGGTGGACCTTAAGATGCTGAAGTCGTATTGTTGCTTTAGCGTCAAAGTATAGTATTATTGAATCCAATACATTGTTACTGCATATGGAAGGGCGCGAAGAAAATTATATAAGAAATTATTGAGTATTGGGTCGCAAATATTGAAAGTTTGAGAAACACTGATATGTACACATTACACTGACGGCTTATTTCTTCAAATCAAAAGACGTCACTATGCAGCTAGGAGTGGTATACTGTGCTTGCATATACAACATTTAGCAACGTCTTTTTATCTGGCGAAACTAGTGGAAGGTATAATACGTAAGTACTGAATTTTCCTAATCAATTTTCTCTGTGAGTTTTCTTCCCTTATTTTCAGAGGAACTTTTACAGTTGAAAATACTCAATTAGTACTTCTATACATTAAAAGTACTTTTTTTACAGGATTATTTTTTCTTTAAATTATTTCACACGTTTTTCTATTGGAAACGCTCATCATGAATTCATAACTTATGAAAAATGTGTACTTGTTATACAAGACGAAAAAAAATGCTTAAAAATAAATAACAGTCCTAGGATTCTAAATTTTGTTCACAGAAAACAACTATTAGAAAGAACTTTTATACTTTTTGCGGAGTGCCATTTTAAAATTACTCTTGTGGTATAAAAATTTCGAAAAA
Organism: Trichonephila clavata; assembly: GCA_019973975.1. NCBI lineage: Eukaryota > Metazoa > Arthropoda > Arachnida > Araneae > Nephilidae > Trichonephila > Trichonephila clavata. The sequence goes on along the minus strand of BMAO01016263.1, from coordinate 31,140 downwards.
ACGTATTTCTTGCAGTTCTGATTCTTAACGACTCTCGGAGGAAGTAGTTTCAGCACAAAACAGAAATTTTGTTTCTTAGAACTCATACACAGACATCAAATTTGTGCCATATGGAAACATTTTTACTTCCTTTCAACTCCTTTCAGGTTATATTAAAAATATTTTTTCCTCTTGCCACAATTTTGATAAAATTTAGTTTTAGAAAAACGTGAGAGAAAAATCGGTATTCGTCTCTTTCCAGACTTTTCTCTCTCTTTTTTTTAACTAAAATAAATTTTCTCTTAAATAGAAGACTTAATAAATTTTCACTCTTTGCCGAATAATATTTAGCTTTGTCATCTAGGGTATGAAACATAAATCACCCATGCATGATTAGTTTTTTAAGACGTTAACTAATAACTCAGCTGTTTAGATCAGAAAGGTGATATCTTCAAGGTCGTTGGAGGCATTAATTTTCTTTTAAATTAGAGAGAATATTATCCGTTATTTTGAAAGTTTCTATTAGATTCAGAAAAATATTAATCATTTATAAGTCTAAAATATATAATTATATTCTCTCTCTCTTCAATTTTAATATGCATTGCCAATTCAAAACTTTCAAAGCTTATGGTTAAAATTTTCTTTAGAGATAGTAAGATATAATGATAAATATTTTTTTTTCAAAGTGATAAAAAGTAAAAAATTGGAAAATTGGTATTTTCATTCAGGAATCTAAAATTTTCTTTGCTTCCTTTGAAACTGTATATTATTAAGTAATTTAGAGATATACATTGAAATTTCAGAGATGTGCATTGAAATTTCATAGATATACATTGAAATTTCAACCTAATTTTTAAGCAAATTCAATAATAATAAAAATTTAAAGATAAATTTGCTCAACTATCGCAAAGCGGTTCAATTTATGGTGCGTCTGTAACCTGTTTATACCACATAGTAGTTGTTGGTTTCTTTGAACTAAATTACTCATTGAATAAAACGAATTGACAGATAATTTTCTTTTCCAAAGCGTATTTAACATTTGTTAACAAAAATCACTTAACTATTTACTACAAACCGATTTACTGTTTCTCTTTTTATTTTCATTCGGATCATTACATTTCTTTTTTGAATTGCTTACAAAAGATCCAGTGAGTTGCCACTCACTCCAAGCAAAATTATACAAAAAATTAACTCACTTACTATAGATGACGCAAGAGTTATGGGATATTTACAATTAATACAATTGTCTTTTGCAACTAAATTATTGGAAATTTTAGATTTTTGCAAATTAACATCACTGTTTAGGACATATAAATCAAACATTTGTAAAATTACTACTATTATATCATTATCTAATGAAATAAATAAATGTTCAAAATGATAAATGTGTTTAGAATAAATTTCTTTGTCTTTTAAAGATATTTATGCAGCGTTTCTCAAACTGTGGGGCGTGCTGCCCTAGGAGGGTGTGATAACCTTATTTGGGGGGCACTAGAATATCGCAAAAAGTCTAAAATAAAAGATTTAAAATAATTATCAATTCGATAAAATAATTTACAATTTAAAATAATTACAAAGTAAAATACATTCTTATATAATAAAAAATGAAATACACATTCCAACTGATATAATACACAACACTTATAAATGTATCAGTACTGCACGAAGTATTTTTTGATAATTAATTTATCAATATTCAATTAAAAACACAAGTTTAGTTATTACTAGTGAATCCCCTGGGCTTGTCATATACAAAACTTAATATTTATCTTGATAATTATTACGGTTTATAATTAAAGTCTTATTGTATTATAGTCAGGGACGTCTTAAGGCATGGGCCAACTGGGCCCGGGCCCAGGGCCTCGCTTCGTTCTCGACTCCGTCTTAATAAGATCATGATCCGGATAAATTTAATGTGTGGTCAAATTTTATTCCCGTACATATTCTTCAAAAAACAGGGAATTTCAAGCTGCATGTCAATTGGCAAAAGTGGTAAGATGGTATTATTATGCGATGACGTTGTCCATGTCTAGGCCTAAGTCTAATCCATAAACATTCATTCAACCTATTCAGTCGAAATGCGGCTATCGGTTGAGCCGGTTTGTGCCTAGGATTTTGAACACCATAAAATGCGTTGCGCGCAATTATTTGTTTCAAATTACCATTTGATCGAGTATTTGACAATGCATCTGTATACTGTCTACTTTTAAAGATCTCAGACAGGGCCTACTTCTGCATAGGGTACCAGGGCCTCAAAGAGTCTTAAGACGTCCGTGATTGTAGTTTTACCGTCAATTTACATTATAATTGCACTCAATACATTGTTATTGTAAGAAGGGGACGCGATGAAAATTATGACTGAAAATTGGGTCGCGAATGTTGAAAGTTTGAGAAGCACTGCCTTTATATCATTTTATAAATCACCGCTGTAACAGTTAACTAGAAGAATAATAACGTAAATTTGAAAAACAATTGTAAAACTATGAAATTTAATATGAAGTTATACTTTTTTCTTATATATATACGAGGTAAAAATGAAAAGGTCAGGTAATTTTTAATTAAAAATTAATTTATTGTATTTGCAATTTGATGTATGTGCTACAAAAACGCGTGTGCGTCTTTGTTTTTAATTCCCATACTTATACAATTGCTGGAAGGATTCCTGGAACCCTAAATAGAAAGCATCTTCAGCACTTTCTTTACACACTCAATAACTTCCTCTGAAGTTTCAAAACATATCCCATTCAATTTCCTTTTCATCCGAGCTAAAAAAAATCTGCAGGGACTATATCAGGCGAATAGGGAGAATGATTATTTGTGGAAACATAACGAACAATGCAATTTTCTACAATAAGGACCAATGTGCAGGGAATTTTCATAATAGTACCCCAACCCTGTTCAGTCCTTTTGGATGAAATTTCATTTTTACATCGCCTTTCAAGTTGCAAAAAATTTGTATGTCGAATTCTTTATATGAACAATCTTGCAGTTTGAGCCATGTGATCTGAGATGTGCTCGATAGACCTGGACGACCGTCCACTGCGATGATCCTGCTCAACATTTAGCGGTTTGAATGTTTTCCGTTTTATTTTTAAATGCAATGCAGTGAAAGTCGTTTAACACGAAACTGAGGGGGACTGAAATATTTTCGCGTAAAAAGAACCTCGTGTATTTCGTGTTAAAGAATACTGCAAACATGTATATATTTAACAAAATTAAGTTTATTAAAGTTCGGTTTTTTTACATAGATATGCTTATATGTATGCATTTATAAAAAACAATAAAACAAACACATCCCCAAAAACTTAATGTTTCAAGTTTTTTTGAAAAAAAAATATTTATTTTTGAAAAATTGTTTGATATTTTTCTTTGCATTGTCTTTTTTACATCATGTTGTCAACAAATGGTTCGATGTCGACCATTTTGTTATTCTTTCCACTAATGAATGTGCGTATAAATATAATTGCAGATACTCTTCATGAAATACTTCGTTTCGGATGATGTAGAAACAGGAGCGGTATTCATTTCAATTCCGACGTCGAAATCTGCAACAATCATATTTTTTAAACTTTGAACATACTCCAAAATGTCTTTGTCTGCCATAATTGAGGATGTGCACTGTACACACATTATTATCTCTAATGAAACGAATTCCTTTGGATGGTATAGTAGAATAGTCCAATAACACAGAAACTTTCTCAAACGTTTCATTAAGAGAAGGGAAATATTTTCATGTTAAGCGATTTTCATTTTATGTAAGGAGAAAAAAATACATGAAAATACATTGCAGTTTGTCAGTACTGATGTATTATTTCGTGTTAACCGATATTTAGTCTTAACCGTTTTCGCGTTAAACGTATTTTAATGTACTTAATTTGGGTTACACACTTAAAATTGAATTTTTTTAAAATTAAGTCTTTTTGAAAAAAAGGGAGAAAAGGGCAATATTGATATGGATAAAAGTGTTGTACCATTTTGGAATCCTAACTAAAAGATTATCTTTTGAAGTAACTCGCATAGGGTAGTTCGTATGTAATATTCTTTTTTAGGGAGAGTCAAAGTGTTACGTGACATCATTTTCTCAAATTCTGACTCAAACAAACTACGTTACGTTTAACTAAGCTAGTGCAATGCTTTCCGATATGTGACTGGGATTAATAGCATTGCTGTGTAAAATCACTTCAGTCAAAAGTTCCTTGTAAAACTGTGAAATTAGTGGTTAATATGATGATGTGGCGAAAGTGTCAATATTTTGGATTTCAAAAATATGCTTATCATCTATTAAACAAGTGATATGGAATATTTTTTTATTTATTTCTCCCGTAACTGATATGAGCCCCCTCTGTTTCCTCTCACTCCCGTTTGCCTTTGAGTTTTTGTGGACACCTTATATATATATATATATATATATAAAGTGAGAGAGAGAGATGTTCAGTCCGTAATTGTATCTATTTTTTATCGCGAATACCATCCACCGACTGAGCACCTCTTCCAATGCTTTGATGTAACCCTCTGCATAAGTTGTTGTTGTAACTTCCATCTTGGAACAGCGTGCGAATAACACCGTCTCGAAATAAAACAAATTACAGTCCTAACATCCCATCGTTCTTGTAAAAACTCGAACCAGCGTTCACGAACATTTGATTAACACAACATTATATATATATATATATATATATATATATATATATATATATCTTTAAAATTAATTTCTTACATTTATTATTAGTATTTCTAAATCTTTTAAAAAGCAATTTTAGTGAATGTATAATTGTTTAAAATATGAAGAAATATTAAAAGATCTTATAATAGTTTGCACAAGAAAAACATAGCTATTGGCACAATAGAATATAGACCATGGTGTACGAAACTATAAAAAATTTCTTTGTGGCTCTTTTCGTAGAGAATACAAGGAAAAAATGTGTTAGAACAAATGATTCCAGGGAAGGTAAAAAAACACTATCCGAGCGGAAATCTGATTCATCAATTGTCAGAAACGATACCGCTTGCATTATCTGGACATTTGTCATTTTATCTCTCCTTAATCTCTTTACTAATGTCTAAATCCCGCCATGTTTCTTTCCGCCATTTCTTTTTAGCATCTTACCCCTATGAAAACTCTAGCTGTAAGTATGAGAGACCATGCTTGTGTATTGTCAGTTTCATGTCGTTTCCATCTTGTGTGCATGATTCCTTCTGCTTAAGTTATCCAACTACCATAAAATTGTAAATTTTGCAAACATTTAACAAATTGTTTTATGATTTTACTTTATAGACCATCTTATTAGCTTTATAAAAATACCAAGTTTATTATTTTCCGTTTACTAGAACCAAAACTACAAGTGTCTTAGTAAAAGCAGATGCCATTACTTTAAGCAAGATACCATGCATTAAAACGCGTTTTACTTGAAATATGTTTTTTTGAAAATGCGCAAACGGGGATAGCAAATGCTAAAATTTTTAAAAATAATTAACTGAAATTTTTGTGTAGGTTTTGTATAATAGTAGAAAAATTTTAACTCTCTGATTTATCAATCACTGTTTTATTACTAAATTTACAGATATTTATGTTAATATAATCACTGTTACTTAAGGTAATTTAATATCATAACTAAGTTAAAAAAAAGTGCTCTAGTTTTTGTAAAGATTAAAATATCTCTTATCCTGAAGGTCATTTTAAAAATGAATAGCATAGCAATATATCAGAACTGAAAAATTGAAAATTTGTTCATAAATTTTTGGGACAGAATGTGCCTTGTTTATGTTATTTTTTTATGAATGTCTACCCATTTTTTCCCATTTTAGTAATAAGAATTTCTTTTTATTTTCTTAACTGTAGCATATTTTTCTTAAAATGTACGAAACAAATCTAAAAACCACAAAAAAATTCCTATGTCTCCATTTTTTAAAAAAGTTGTCGCACGTAGTCGGATACCTTAAAACTAAGTTTAGATACAGTTTTTATTTAAAATGTGATCTAATACTCGTAATTATTAAATAGTTTTAAAGCTGAAAAAAACTCTAAAAACTCATTTTTCTGAAAGAAGTTATTTAAGGGTTTCTTGAAACTTTGACATATTTAATTCTATCAGAATGATTGCAGCTACAGCAACGTCGACGAACATGGCTATAAAGGGAGACAGGAGGTGTACACCGCATACGATGTGCAATAATGAAACGTGTTTCTAGTAGAAGAATTAGATCAAAAGTAAAGTCATGGATGCGTCCATATCGACACAATGCGTGGTTGTATGGTTTCTGATTGTGGAAGGTGAAAAGGATGCGGACATATATCAGCGAATGAGGCAGTCCATAGCGAGCACTGCTAAGTTCGACCAATTGGTGCAAAAACTTTTGTAAGAGGCAGCAAACGATATTAGACCTCCATGACAATGCTGGCCGAAAAGTCTCCCGTGAAATTCAGATAACCTTAAAAAATTCCATTGGAAAGTGTTGGAACACCCGACATACAGTCCGGAATTGTTTCCTTGAAACCTTCCGCACTTTTTCCTTTAAAGAGAACATTACGTTTCCATTAGTATGATGAAGTGAAGGAAGCTATGCAGGTCTTTCTTGAGAATCAACCAGGATCTTTCTACTGTAAAAGCATATACCTACTGTCGAAACGGTGGGATATGTGTTACAATGCCCATGGCGATTTATTTTGATTTATTTTAAATAAAAGTATTCTTTTTATTTAACTTGTCCACTTTTCATTTGAGCAACCCTTATTATTTCTTTGTGTTTCGTACTAGAAATCGTGAGATATGCATTATGTCTAAAATTTAGTCTAACATTAAAAAAATCTGAAAAATCGTACAATGATAGCATGGATCATTCAGCAGTTCGAAAGGGGGGGGACACATGATTTTCTTTTGAACCGAATTAGACAAAAGTTCTATATTAAGAGGTTTTACTGACATCCTTCTTCTAATAGCTAAGAAAAAGAAATAGAAACTGAAAAAAAATCAAAGCCAAGTTGTTAGTGTAAACTTTTTGTAAGTTCGATATTGATTATCGAATTCTTAGAGGCTGTAAGACATTAAGGATATATCCTGAGTGTATTGGAGTAGATCAAAAGAAGTCTTGTTAGAAAAAAAAATAGATAAAAGTTGCAAGATTGATCTTATAGCAATTTATTTGTTCGAATTTAAAAGCTTTTTTGGAAATAATTATAAGAATTTTCTATTTAAATAATTAAAAAAACATATATATAAATAAGATTATCATCAGAATTGGTCGCATTTTTTAGAACTTGTTTTCATTTAATATATTTCAGTAGTATTTTTGTGTAAATAAGATTTTGTGGGTTTAATGCTTCCAGTCCCAATGAACAAAACAGTTCTTCAAGAACAATGCAATTTATTTTTGAAAAAAAGCCTTAAATTGCAGGACACAGATGTAAATTCCAGACAGTATATTGCAGAAGGTTTTCACTCATCAGTGTCTAAAAATACAGGTGCGTAATATTAAAGTTTGTCCGCAAGCAACCACTTGGTCGTAGGCAAGTGAATTTTTCAATAGTTGAACTAAAACTAACTCAGTTTCAGCAAGAGACCACTTTTTATAGTTCGCATAGCTACCTTCCAGTACTTTCTCTAAAAATCCTTTAAAATCGCGGGTCATCACCGAAAAGACTTCCCCAGTAATTACAAGAAGCATCCATATGGTTGCCAAAAATTAACGCCAACTTGGTTGTATCTGCAAAATTGCGCCAAGTTCCCATACAGACGTCATTATAACGTTATGGACGGCGTTGCTTGCGAATATTACAGTTTTTATCATAAAATAAATACAACAGAAAGAAATGTTAACTTATTAGACATATAGATTTAAATTATTTACACTATTTTAAGAAAATTAAGCTTTACTCAAAATCAGTAACATTACAGCATTACAAGGAGTTGCAAGAATAATTTAATAGAAATTTATTTGTTTTAATTTAAGAACTGTTTTGAAACAATTATAAGATTTCAATTTAAATAATAGAAAATACACACACACAAGGTGATCATCATGGCTTGTCCCATTTTTTGAAAACCTTTTTTTTTTCATTTCTCTTACTTTAATAGTATATTTGAGATTCTGATGAAACAACATCCAAATACTAAAGAATACAGAGTATAAATACATTACAAATAATATGATTCAAATATTCGTTCGCCGGAAAATCTTACATTGTGAGAGAATACAGTTTGACGAGGAAGGATTACGTAATGAAAAGGGAGATTATATTTTAAAGATAAAAGATTGCATAATGAAACATGAGATTATATTTTAAAGATAAACGGTTGAATAATGAAATCTGAGGTTACAATGTGAAAATGAATGATTAAATAATGAAATGTAAGATTACATGCTACGGATAAATAGGATTAGAATGTTTTAGAGTGAAAAAAAGATATTTAATAAATTCACTATACTGGGTTATGGCAGTTTAAGAATATACATCTTTTACTTATACGTTCACATTACTTACTACATCCTTTCTACATCACATTACATATTAGCATCTTTTACTTTTAAAACATTACTTACTATTTGTATTAATTAAACATTATTTAATGTTTATATCAGTTATTATATGTATTACTTTCTTAATCATTTATTGTGTTACTTACTAGTATTTTTATTTCTTATTTGATACTTATTGTTTGTATTCCTTACTTATTACTAGGGATTGCAATACCGGTATACCGGGATACCGAATTCCGGTATTTTGAGCCATTTGTACAAGTTTAAATACTGGTTTTTCGGTATTTACTAGAAATTTTTAAAATTGTCTCCACTATATGTTCTGGGATCGCCAATCTAGCAAAATAGCTTACGTTTTTGTTTTACGGGTGAAATTAATTAGACTGTGAATATAAAGTTGTATCGTACAATCAAGAGAAGTGATAGAATATGCGAATTATCCAAGGAGGGGCTTATACAATTATATTACAGCTCAAAGCGATGTTGCACACGCGCAGGATTCGTAGTCTGATATTCGTGTCTCTAAAAAAATTGTAGTTGTGAAGAAAGTGCATAATATATTTCGGCATTTTTTTAAATTTGGAGAGTTTGTTATTCACATTGTGTATTTGCATATCACACATGTATTTACATATCAGAATGATTTTAAATATAAAAATGAAAAAGAAGAATAGAGACTAACCAATTCATATTTGATCTAGTTTATAGTAAATTTCTTAAAATTTTTTACCCATAAACCTTAAAACATTCAGAAGGATTCGGTACAGTCATAGAAGATGATGATGACGACACCAACGTCGATAGTGAAAAGGAGTTGTATCTTGAACAAAAATTAGAATTAGCAATAAGTAAAAATTTCGACAAACCAAAATATGCAGTACAGAAATCAGCTATATCCAAAACCATCCGACGAGAAATCGATTTTTTTTCAAGATGAGAGATTTATAGGTAAATACTTGGAAAAAGTCTATTGCGTATTGCTAACAATGCTACCAAATAGCGCAATCGCCGAAAGATCGTTTTCGACAGCTGGTAATTTGTGCACATAATTACGTTCCAGGCTTAAGGACAGTACAACTAATGCATTATGTTTTTTAAGATCACATTTCAAAATTTTTTAATAGTACAACAGACGGAATAGTGATATTTACACCCTTTTTCTGATTTAAACAAATAAGACGTTTCTTTACTTTGCTGTGATTCTTTAAATACTGTTATAATTTAAAAATTACTATTTAATTTTTTGTGATATTTAAAATCTCTAATAAAACTGGCAAATAAAACCCCAAAAAAAAAACCACTTTTATTTTCTTTCTTTTCCTAAAATGTCTACTACCGGTATTAAGATCTAAAAAATTCCGAATACCGGTATTGAACTTTTAATCCGATATATTGCAATCCCTACTTTTACTCACTATTTGCATTAATTATGTATTTTTATTTGCGTTACTTAGCTAATATTTTTGTCCCTTTTACATGCCTTTTTATTATTCCTTACAAGTTATTTGTTTTACTGGATTATACTTATTTTCTGTATTATTTATTAATAATCACTTATGATTTGCATTCTACGTAATATTTATTGCTTACTACGTATATTATTCAGATTTAAAAATTTTTTATATCATTTACTTATTATATAAACATTTGTTAGTCGACACTCGTATGTTTTAAACTACATGCATATATTTACGACTTCTGAATACTTAGAAGTAAATTGAAGGGTAAATAACAATTACGACTTGAAAATTCAGAAAAATCTTCCTCCAACTGATCACTTTTCTCAATTAATAAAATACTATTCAGATATGAAGAGGTTTAACGTTTTGTACTTTCATTTTCTTCATCACTCTGTAAGGATAATTTGCAATAAGATATCTTTAATCTGGTAGATATAAATGTAATTTTGCTTATAATTTATGTAAATTACATAATTTTACAAACTTAATAAAATTCTGGAATAAGCAAAATTTGAACTCTGCGTTATTAATTTATATTTCGATTGATAGGGAAACCTAACTTTTCATTTAAAAATTTGCTTTTTTTTTAGTTATTACAAAAGTTATCAATTTTGGGTACTATTTTTTATGTTTTATTTCAACATATTTGTATCTGAACACAAACACTTATTTCAGATAATTATTAAGAAAAAACTGCATGTACGGTAGGAGAAAAATGAAAACATTTTTGTATTGCTGTCAAAATCAAAAAAATTTTTGCACACGCTGATCTTTAATTGAATGTAGTATTCCTTATTTTGGTAAAGTTTAAGGCAGTAGTAGAAATTAAATTCTAAGCGTAAAGATTCGATAAATACAGCTACTGAGGGATGTATGAAATTAATTTTTTTAAAATAAAATTGTTAAATTGCTAAAAATTTTCCCAGTTTTATTGAAAGTGGTTTTCATACTGTTACTAAAACGTTCCTAATGTTACGTAAATCGGGGTTCGAAGATTTAACACTATCACTCTCAAAGAGCAAGGCGGTTCTTCAGAAGCGATGGGAATTGAAAAACAATCCTTGAAATACAGGATACAACACTCAAATTCGCTGAATAAATCCCAAAAGGTCTTCACATATTCTACAGAGCTACAAAACACAGCTATCAGTGCCTAAAATACAAGTATGTTAAAGATTATTCGCAGGCACCCGCTCGTCCTATTTAACAGCCAAAGTAATAAATAATCATTGGTCGACACTTCACCGGTAATAAACTACTGACTTTCAATAGTCAGAACAATACTATTCTTCAACGGTCAAAAGAAGATTAACTAATCACTAGTCAAAAAAATACTAACTCTATTTTGTTAAGCTATTCCCTATTTATAGTCTAGACGGATTTTTCTCGAAAAATCCACTTGCATCATAGATCAGATTTTTGTAGATTTTTCCACTAAATTCCAGAAGAATCAAATGGTTACGAACTCCCTAAAAGTGGTCACCAAAAATGATGCCAACTTGGCTCTATTGCCAACATTTCGCCAAGTCTCCATTGAATCGTCGTTATAATGTAAGGAACGGCGTTGCTTGTGAATATTACAATTTTAACACAAAATAAATGCAACAGAAATTAATGTTAAAGTATTAAACATAAATACATAAATTTTGTACACTATTTTAAGTATTCTTTATTCAGAATTTGGACCTCTAATATATTATTGCAAATGGGAAGAATAACTTTGACGATTTATATTTCCCAACATTTTTATAAAAATGTCTTCACTAATATTGCCTTATTTTTTAAGCTTATTTATGATGAATGTCTTTGTTTGATGTGGAAGAAAATCTATAAATCATCTTTTATTGCAGATATTATGAGGGAAACCATTGGACACTTAGACAATAATTTATCTATTTATCGGAAAATCAAATAAAAAAATGTCAAAGAAACATTAAAGTAGCAAAGTACGCGTATTTCCTTATTTAAGTGTATTTGCTCTTCGTAAATTATATATACACATATTTTTCCAACAATAAATCTTTTTATTGAAAAATATTTTACTTACGCAGAGAGAGAGAGAGAGAGAGACGTTACAAGCATAAAAATGTATTTAAATAAAAATGATGAGTAATTAATGTTTATAACTCAGAATATTTACATAATTTATACGGAATATATACATTTAATATTCCACATAATATACATATGTTACATTATTACATTATCACATAAATTCTGTAAGGGTAATTAGATCTCGTGTATATATCGTGTTGAATGTTCATAATTTCCCAAGATATTTCTTCCTTTTCAAAAAGTACTCATAAATAGACAAAATACTATTTTCCCATGTCAGAGACATTTTTTAAGTCATTGCGACATTTTAGAAGACAAATTTGAAAGAAGTTTGGCAATTAACTTTGTTCAAGTAAAACATATTCAGATATAAATCTGTCAAACAAGAATTACAAATAAGTTGGTGACGATGAAAAGAAAGAATTAAAAAATATCTAATAAAAAAATGGAATATATGATGCAAAATATGTCTACGCATAGTATAGACAATTTCGTTGACACAACTGTATTTTAATGTTTATTTGTGTTATATTTACAACTTTAAACTGTTATTTAACATGGCTAGTTCAGCAAAAGAGCAAGAAGTGCAAGCTAATAAGTGTGACAGAGAATTTCAGACTTGGTGAATCAGGAAATATAGAATTATTAGTAAAAGTGACAAATCGCTGTTTGTATGTTCTGGAACAGTGGCATGCAGAGCATGGTCTGTAAAATGGCATTTTGAAACAAATCAGAAGTCTTCTTGTAAAAAAAGTGAAACACAGCAAAAAAAATTAATTGCTTAGAAATAATTAATTTTTAGAACAAATAATTGCTAAAAATAATTAAACTGCTTTCTTATCTGCTTTGTCAGATATCTCCAATTCAGTATGTATTCTACTAAAAATAACATCTTACCATCCTAATATAAGATATTTGTCACCCAATCTGCAACAACAGAAGTCACGCTAATGTTACTTTAAAGGGCCTCAGGACCCTTAATAGATATCTGTTTACTAGAAAAAACATCCTTCTTCAAACTAATGTAACTTAGCAATAAAACAAAACAATCATCTGAAATTTTTACCACATGCCAATGATATGTATTTACATTATTTCTCAAATTTTCAGAGAATTTGAGAAAAGTTTTAAAAAGTTATAAAGAAATATAAATTGAACAATTTTTCAAAATTATGAAAACATCAGTATTTTACACCGCGCTGGATTCTAAAGTGCAAAATTGATCAAAATTTACAAAATTAATTTTACTTGGTATAAAAATGTTCACTTTTGAAGTTATACTAAGTTTTAAAAAAATTTAGAGAAAAAATTTTTTTAAATACAATTAAAACAAAAATTTAAAAATTTTAAGAAAAAATATATTAAAATTCAAATAAAAAAAATTCTATTAGAATTTTTTTTTTTTAAAATTTTTGTATAAATTATGAAGAGCTTTATTTTTTTTTTTTTTTGAACACGTGTATGAAATTTCAAATTGATATCATAAATAGTTTCTGAGAAATCTTGAGCGCAAGTCAAAACTTTTTGTTTTGAGAAAAATGAAGTTATGCATGAATATGAGTGAATGAGAGAATCTATGAGCAAAAATGAATATGAGTGAATGAATATGAGCAAAAATGAATATGAGTGAAAGATGGGATTGTTTTTGTTTAATTTTCACTATTTATTTCTCAATAATTCTGGAAATTTTTTCAGTATCAACAAAATTTTGGTATCAAAATGCTAAGAAATGTTGCGACTTTAACACATATTTAAAAAAAAAATTGAAAAATTTGTAATTTAAGAGTCTTTAGACACCTTAATTTGAATATACGTATAACTTAAACATTTATAACTTTACGGTGCAAAAGGTATTTCAAAGGTATTTCTTTGTAGTTAATAAAGTATTCTGAGTTGTTAGCGTTTAGTTTTATTACTTTCCCAATAATCACGTCAAAATTATTTGACGACATGTCTATACCTCATTAAACACTTCTTTAGAAAAAATTGCACTTTTATCTATAAGGTTCACCTCTCATGGTCTAAGATATGCATAAAGTTACCGAAGTATACTAAAACAGAAATAGAAGAACAAGATGAATACCTTATTATATGCATAAAAAATTTAATATTGGATTTAAGTGCTTTATATACTTTTTTATGCTGTCTTTCATACTAGCCATTGAAGAAAAAATAATCACAAGAGCCATAATCTGGCACATCGATTTGAATATATCTCACTACTCTATTAGTTCCAGAATTCCAATTAAAAGACGACACGTTGCAAAAGTTTTCAAGTTTTGTTTGTTCAAAGTTGACGCGGTTAATCCGGATTATAACTTACGAAACCCCACAGCTGTTACACGCAGTAAGCAAAAAGAAGAAACTAATTAAATCTAGTTAAGATACAACTAGATTTCCTAACTTTCTAACCACGGAATATTCTTCAAGCATTCGTTCTATCTGTTTACAATACGTTCGAGTGAATTTAGTTGCCAAAAAATCTTGCCAATTTCTCTTCTTGAAATCTTGCATTATAAGCTTCAAAGGAAAATATTATGATTTTTCGATATATATATATATACTTTTCTTCATATTAATATAGTCATTATTAGCAACAGCTCTTACATACATTTTCATAAAAAATGCGCGCAGAAATACATTCGTTTCAATATATACTAATTTATAATTCGAATGTTTTCTATTACATTAAATTTCTTATTAATTAATTGATACTTAGGTATTGCACCGCCAATTAATTTATGTCGCCAAATTAAAAGTCGTTACCAATTCGAAAAATCTCGCCAAATGCTGTCATCGTTACTATTATTGTTTTCGAACATACTTGGGAACGATTTCCACTATTGGGCGCATATCGTGGCATTTGGTGACGTGATTTGGTAAAATGAATCGACTGTATAATAGATAAGTATTAATTAATCTTATGTGCATAAAAGTTTTGAAAATTGACTTAGTTATTATGTATAATAACGTATTTTTTTCACGATAAAATAAATGACTCTTTCAGTTGCATATTTGATTTCTTAGAAATTAAGACTATAGAAGGAAAGAAAAAAAAGAAAAGAAACACTTTTTACTTAAAATAAACAAAAAATGCACCAAATAAAAAGGAAAAGAAATATAAAAGAATAACCCCATACTATTGTGTAGGCAAAAATTGCTTGTACAGCTATTTTGTAAAAGAACAACGGTATATAATTTTATAAGATACTGCATTGTCTTTCATGATGCACTGTTGTTATTTCAACAAAACGATCAGAGATTGACACTTTTTTAACACCCTTTAATAAGCTTTACTTGTATGTAACTGAAGCTTTTAACTCCATTTTTACCCACTTTAAAAGGTCAGATCAATTTGAAGTTTAGCTCACTTGTCCAGGACCGGTGACAATACAATAATTTAATAATTTTGTTCCATTGTCCTGGTCAGGATCACAAGGATTAACGATTTTCTATTTTCAGATCGCATACTGCATCTGGCGACTAACTTCAGATCCCATTTCCAGATTTGGCGAAAAAAGGATTAAGTTACAAATTAGTTCAATTAACAATAAAAGATGTTTTTTAGTTTTTTAAAACAAAATTTTTATATTTTTTAGCTTCTGCAATTCAAATACTGCCAATGGTTGTTCTCCGGTGAACATCGACAACAATGGACTTTTTTTTACTATTTTTGTAGAATTGATACTAGACAAAAATTGAGTTACGATTTCT
This sequence comes from Trichonephila clavata, assembly GCA_019973975.1. Taxonomy (NCBI): domain Eukaryota; kingdom Metazoa; phylum Arthropoda; class Arachnida; order Araneae; family Nephilidae; genus Trichonephila; species Trichonephila clavata. The sequence goes on along the minus strand of BMAO01016263.1, from coordinate 15,457 downwards.
TTAAAATAAATCTCTAGGACTTTACTACTATGTAGCTGAAATTACTTAACATCGGTTTATTTCAATTTGAAGAGAATGTCTGTGGAAATATGAGTAATAATTACTTTATAAAATCATTTCATCACCATGTGGTGGTAGAACTGTGATTCTTCTTGGCGAGAAGCAAAAATGAATGAAATATGCTTGGTGAGATTTTCGAGTAAAAAAATGGCAAACCCATTTCTTTTTGACAACACAATATTTTTGTAAAAAAAAATTAATTAAATAGAAAAATTCAATCTCTTATCAAAACAAAATTACCTTGGCGAGGTGTTGACGGACGTTGGAGATTTTTCCGAACTCATTTCATCCGAAGTATTTGTGGACGATTTCATAAAGAGGGAAATAATAACAAAATATTGGCGTCTTTTTGTTGTGTTAGCTACTTGAAAAAGCTTTTAAGTAGGAGCAATTGTATGAGGAAGTTCTTTTAAGTACCGGCAGCGCCGTCGCACCATGCATTGGAGGGGAAAATAAAAGCATTACATCGGTATGCTCGTGGACTAGTTTCAATATTTTTATTTTTATAATACATTGAAAAGAGATATATTTAATTTTTAATTTGCAGCCCTTATCTCGTCTAACCACCGTATGCACTGAATTAAAACAGCTTACTCTTTAAAAAAAAGGGAATTTAAAAAAATTGAGGGAGGGATGGTGTTAAAAGTAAAAACTTACCTTATATGTTTAAGCTATTAAATATCGTAAAATCCGCGTATAACGCGCACTTTTAACACTAAAAAATAAGATCGAAATTCACCGGTACGGGTTATATACCGGTATAAAAATGAGAGCTGTAAAAATAAAATCAGATGAACACTGGAAAAAATTAGATTTCTACATATATCTAGATACTAAAGAATTAAATTTTATTGAATTATTAAATTTTATTCATAATAACAACTGTTTATAATGTTAAATAGTTGAATATTGAATTAAGCAATTTAAACTATCTCCTCGTAAAATTAAATTATTGAAACTTTTTTGAAGGAACTCGATCTGACTCAACGTTTCCTTTCAATCTTAAAATTTAAGGTACAAAAAAATTATGTTTCGCAAAGTGTGAGGTTTGAAAGAAAGCCCATGTTTAAAAAACTCGTTTTTTACAGATATTATAAAGAAAAACATGGCTAAGAAATTCTGCATTATAATCAGTTTAATTTTAGGTGTTTGTAACAAAAAAATAATTTTGTAGTTTAAATTCATGCAAAATATTTGTGAAATGTAATGTCAAAATAATAATAATATACACACACCTTTAATATTAAAGGGGATGGAAAGAACTATTTATAATTAGAATAGAAATCTTCCATAAGAAACAATATTTTTAAATATCCAAAATTAATCAGTTCAGTATAAATCGAATAAAAACATAAAAAAATGGTTTTCTTAGAGATATTTTTTCAAAGAAATTCGGTGAATCTTCACCAATATTATAAATTATTAAACTGCAAAGATGGATTTCAATTCAATCGAATTAAAACAATTAACGAATTGTTTATGTGATCGCTAAATTTAGAGTTACAATATAAAAAACTTATGTAATAAAAACTTTTTTTTTAATATTTCCTTAACCAGGTGACAAAATATTTTCCTAACGCATCTTGTTATAACAACATATGTACTGTACGAATGGAATGTTCTTCGTTGTGATGCTGTCTCTTGCACATTCCTCCTTCTTGCAAAGAATCTGATTGGCTGGAGCTAAGGAAAAAGAGAAAAAGTACTGATCAGCACACAGATACTTACGATACAGTGTAGCATCCAATGCAAATAATTGCTTTTTCCCTCTTTCCTATTTGGGGAAATATTACTTTATTTCTTCTGAACATTAATCGTGCAAGAATCTAAATAATATATATATTTTTAGTAAATAAAAAAAAGCTTTATTCATGTTATAAATATTTAACATTATTTTTCTCTAAATAGATATTTTTAATATTTTGATTTGAGATATCTTGTAAAAATCGTCTGCCTTTCGGGAATTTAATTAGTTCATAAATGTATCCATAAAAATATCGGCTGCGGATTAAAAACTTTCATTATTTATGTTATAAACTTTTTAGTTTTCGAGAATATTTATCTGGCAATTAAAGTTTATTCTATTTTTTTCCTGCAATTTTTTTGACATTAATTAGTTGGATTTAAGATTGGAATATAGAAGGTTGAGATTTAGTTTATCATTCGTTCTGTGTGATCATACTGATTATATTATTTGGATTATGGTAACGCCAATAAAGGTAAAGGTAAATAATTTTCAAGATTTTATTAAAGCCATTTTTATATTTTAAGGAAGTGTAGCTCTTATTTTGATAACAGTGTGATTAAATTAATGTAATTTAAATCTTTAAAAAATGTACCACAATTAATGCATTTAAGTTTTTCATGTAACCTTTACAAAAATATGCGCGTACAAACTGATTCTTAAAAAATAATACTCAAAATTTTTTCACTTTAAAGTGATTTTAAAAAAATCTAGGATAGTTTACCCACTTACACTAAATTACACAAATGATAATTTTAGAGAATTATTTGGTCCAGTAAATTTAGAGAATATTGCAAAATACCAATAGGAAAACGAAGTTTATTTTTCTTTTCTATCTATTAAAACTGGATGTGGATGATTTTGGAATATAACTTACTTTATAAATTTTCTAAGAAAATAAGGGGACAAAAAAGGTATGTTTAAGTTCGTGTATTTAAATACAACTATTTTAATTATGTCATGTTTTAAAATAAAATAATATGAAAGATTTCCTCCGATAAAATTTTAGGGTTAGTTCAATTTCTCGATCAGAACATATCTGAGGAAACTGCTGCTGCATATTTTATATAAAAGTATTTATGTAAATAGTATCAAAGTCTTTTTGAGCAAATAAATGTAACATCTAGAAAAATTGATATTTGTATACTTAGAACTCTCAATTATTCAAGAATTTTCATTATTACTTTTACGGCATAGATTTAAATTCATCTTCATTAAAATATATTCAATAAAACTTTTTAAAATATGATAAAAAAATTTTCTATTTACAAATGTCTGTTTTAATTTTTTTATATAAAGAACTAAGGTTTCCTATTTATAGCATGCGCATATTAACTTCTTTAATCTATCGTATATTTTTGTATTATAAAAGAAATTTTGTGTATTGCCGGGATTTGGAAAAATTAATAGTTATTGCGCATTCAGAAATTATAAAGAGTAATAAGTTTTACAATTTTAATTTTTGGTATAAAATATACTGAATGTCAGTGGAAAATTTTTTATGATTAAAGTGTTTTTTTTTCAATATAAAACGTATCACAATAATGTGTTATTGCTTCTTTTAAGTCCTGGTTTCAAATCTTGGTGCCAAAATAGATAAACTGCGTAAAGAGATAGATGCTTGTTTCTTTCTATAGACTCTCGAGGTGTGGTGTGGAAGTTTGGAGTGAGTGAGTGATTTTGGGGTCTATTGGCGCAAGAGCCGATTTCGGCTATACTGCGCCAAACATTTGTTTTAATATCTGTGGTCTAGACGGGAAGAGAAAGAAAGAATGAATTGAATGACAAGAAAGAGGGTCGAAAATAGAGAAGGATCACTAGGGGACCCCGGGTTCGTGAAGCCCATGTTTACCAAAGACAGTAAACCCCGTGGGAAAAGGAAAAGATCACTAGGGTACCTCGGGATTGTGACACCCGTACTCACCTAAAGAAGTTGAGCCCCCTGAGGGGGTGGAAGTTTGGAAAACAAGACGCCAGCTCAGATATCATCCTCATCACTAATATATGGGGAAACATTACATCTATAGGACTCGTAGTTTTTGAATGTAACATTGATAAAAGAGTCAAGCAATTGAAAACAATCAAACAATATTTCAATGAACGATACTAAATAAGCAGTAGTGTAAACAAGTAAGGAGAGATTCATCCGTACTCCATAGACAAGCAGAATTTTAATTTTTGCCATAGAAATTAAACCCCCTTCTATAAGAGATGTTTGCACACGCTGCTGTGAATAAGAACATTTGTAATTTTTTGGAGATATATATTTCGCACTTATTTATTTTAAAATTAAACTAATTGTTAAATATTTTCAGCATTTTAAAATAAAAACTTACAGTGGCAACATTCAACAAATGAATATTTTAAATTGATTGATTTACTATCATGCACATCTGACAAAAGGAGTGATTACGAAAGAAAAAGCGCTGTTTCTACATTGAACGTAAACACACTCAATTAATTTCTTTGCAAAATAAATCAAGTGGCTCGTCACAAACACTCGTACACGATTACGCATCGGCGATTTCCTACATTGCATTAATTAAAGGAGAGCAAAAATAATCATTAATCATTCCGTTGCTCATGCTTTTTGATCAGCTTCATCTTTTTGTTTTAAAAGAAAAAATGAACAAAATAATATATTTCATCTTTAAAACAAAACCCTCTTATATATATGATAAACCTTACAGTGTCTTTACCTTAAAATACAGCGAAAATCGCTCAGCACTCAACTGAGAGAACTGAAATATTTTTCATGTTAAAAGAATTTCGTGTTAAAGGATATTTAAAAAAATAATAATAATATGTTCAATAAAATTAAGTTTATTAGAGTATATTTTATTTACATAGATATGTATACATTCATGTATTTTATAAAAGTTAATGAAACAAATCAATCAAAATGAAATTTAATACAAAATTTTCAGGGTTTTGAAAAAAAAAAACATTTATTGAGTTTTTGGAAAATTATCTGAAGTTTTTATTTGCATTACCTTTTTTGGCATCAAATTGTTCGGTGTTGACCATTTTGCTATCCATTTCAGCTTTGGAGTGTGCTTCTAAATAACTGATCATACTTTTCGTAATGTTCCTCATTTCGGAAGACGTGGAACAGGAGCTGCATTATTCATGTCATTTTCGTCGTCGTTATCTGCAACAATGATATTTCTTGAGTGATATTGTGATGTTAAAACTTCCAAATTTTTTGTCTGCCATAATTGAGGTTGTATATACATATTATCATCACCTAAAACTAAACTGAGTGTCGCAACAGCCCATAAGGCCAAGGCCTACTGGGACCAATTCAGTTTAGGGGGCCTTGGGCACTGAAGTGCATGAGCAGATGTTCCAATCAGGTGAACGAATTCTTTCATGATGAACCCGCGAGGATGTTGTTTTCCGTATTTTGTTCATTCCCAGAGAGAAAATATTTTCGTGTTAAGCGATTTTCGTTTTGAGTTAAGAGAAAAAATGCATGAAAATTCATAGTAGTTTGTTAAGACTGTTGTATTATTTCGTGTTTAACCGATATTTCGTCTTACGCATTGAACGTCTTTCACTGTATCCCATTCAGTTTATTTCGGAGAAACACATTTTGAATGCATCAATACAGTTTTGAAAAGGATTTTTACACAACCTGTGTATTTAACCAAATGCTTTAATTAATATCTTTAAAATTAGTCCAAAGTATTTATCAATTATATAGTAAAATTTATGTAAAAATGCATCAGCATTTCTTAAAAGAATTCCAGAATTTATTTTGTGACGGAACTGTACGCGATTTCTCATTAATCCTCTTGGGGAAACTTTGGGGCTAGCATTCGCGTTAATTCACAACCATCCCTTTCAAGAAGAAACCCTGATGTGGAGACTAGTTTGACTAAATAAAGTCAAGGTTTTGTGTCAGATAGAAAGAGCGGAGGAATTGTTGTGGCGATACGTAGGTGAGGTTTAATTCATTTTCACAACGTGAGCTTAGAAGGGAGTTTGCCACTATAATAAATTAGTGGATTGAGAATTTATAATCTAAGATAGATTAAGTTAAATTAAATTGACTGCATGCGTTTGTTCACTTAGAGTTCATTGCCTTCGTTATATCAATCCTAGGGCCTTCTCTTGTAGTTTAACTTGTAGTTGATTAGTGTGCTTGAATAGTAATTAAATAATAATTTTTATGCAAGTTTCTGGTCAAGCTTTGTTTCCCCCCACACCCTTAGGTAGGCAGGACGATGAGAGAGGGACTTCTAATGGAAATCTCTTACAATTTTACTACATGTTTGTACGACGTGTACATATACTAATGTTCAAGATATTAATACACCAAGTACTAATGTTTAATTCGACAACACATTTGCTTAGAAAATACTAATATTAAACAAAACACATATTTTTTAACATATGCTTGTGTGTTGTATGGTATATATATCGCTCATAATTGTATACTTATTCCTCTGCTACAATTCCACCTTCATTTTTGTCACTTCGAATCTGAATCTGAATAAGTGAATTTGGCAATAATTTTTTCATTGTTCACTGATTCATCAAGATTAAACATTTTCAGCAGGTAAGTTACTTTTTAAAATTTATAATGATTTAGGAAAAATCTTACATATATTCATTATATTTCAGAGGATTTCGCTCTGTATTATGAGCAGAAAGGACAAAGGTTGCATACCTTTATAACTGGTTAAACTCCATTTTTATATAAGTTCAAAAACTATCCTTATAGTCAACATTGCTCATAATAATGAAGCATATATCTTTTTAAAGTCTTAAAATCTCAAAGATTTTTTCTATTTCATGCATGTTTTCTACGGCTGTCCCAGACGTAGTAAAGTGGTGGAAATTTAAGCGTGCTTTATACTTAGTAGGATTCAAAAGTTCCCGGACTCAGTCTATAACATGAGAATTTTTTGCTGTACAGCGACTATGATACCGTTTTTGTGTAACTGCATCATTACCCTTTTCTAAAAGAGGTTTTCCCCAAATCACTGGGTAGGTGGCTCGCCACGGTGTCGTATTTCGTAGGCGGATGCAGTTAGTACAAGGCGATTGAAAGAAATGACGTTTTATGAGCAGATAATGAATATCCATTTTTGTGTTCGCTTGGGAAATAGTGATACGGGGACTCACGAAATGTTAAAACATGTGTACGGTAGTGTGATACATTATAGGGAACGCAAGCGTTTGCGTGACATTGAGATTTCATAGAAGGTAGGGAAAGTGTCGAAGACGACGGAAGGTCTGGTCGTCCGCAGACTTACCGCACCGCTGAGAACATCGAAAAAGTTTCTGCGGCGGTACGTAAGAAGAGCATCAAACACAAGAGCAAGTAGCAGAATCAGTTAGAATACCCAAAGTCACATGTTAACAGATATTTGCTAAGGATCTTTACATACATAGGGTGTGTCAACACATCGTTCCCCGTATGTTAAACGAAGACCAAAAAAAGAAATTCGAATAGACATGACGTGAGGTCTAGTCTCGACTGTTGACGAGGACCCTTCCCTACTAGACATAATTGTTACTGGAGGTGAGAGATGGTGGATTGCAGGTCATATAAAAACATGAGAGCATCGGCAACTTGAAAATTACCACAATCTCCAATCAAGCAGAAATTCCACCAAGATCGCCTTAAATGGTAGGCCATGCTAGAGGTGTTCTTCGATACCCAGGGCATTGTGCACCTGAATTTTATCCCTGAAGGACGCAATGCAAACAAAGCAGTCTGTAGACATCCTGTGTCGTTTGCGTGCGTCAATCCGAAAGAAAAGACCAAAATTGTGGGCTGGGCAGTCCTGAGTGTCTTACATGGTAACGCCCCTGTACACTGATACCTCCTCGTCTCCGACTTTCTTCATAAACCTAAAACAAATTTTGCCACATCCTCCTTACTCCTTTGATCTCGCCCCTGACCACCTTTTTTTCCTAAAACAGCTTGTCGCTTGATAAGTCGTTGATTTCAATCTGCAGATGAAGTTAAAAGTGCATCATAGGTTGAATTAAGAAACATGGCTAAAAGTGGATTCCAGGAATGCTTCAACGCTCTTTACTAGTGATGGCTATAGTGTGTTGTTGCTTAAGGGTCTTATTTCGAAGTAGGATGTGTTTTTAATTAGTAATATTTCATAAGTTTTAGATTCAGTCCGGAGATTTTGAATTTTTCCTCGTATGAACTTTATTTACCGTTTTTGGTATAGAAAATTCATAATATTACATGCAAAATAAAGATTGAAAAACCAAAGTTTTGAATATCACTTATGCCAAAAATTTACTTGAGTATTCGAACAGTACGCTAATAAATAAATATGAAAAATTTTGAAAAAAATATATATCTATAAATTTTAGTACAAAATAAGAAAAACTCCGTTTTATAATTTAAGTTATACTAAATATGAAATTCACAGAATTACTTAAAAAGGTTTTAGTGCAAAAAAGGCAATTTTGCGATTCCACTAACGCTTGAATTCAACGCAAAGAAAACAAAATTTCTTTTTTAAGATTGAAGAAAATATTTTTTTAAAAAAACCAGAATAATAAAAGCGATCATTTTTGGTAGCTCAAGTATCACTCGTAGCAGAAAATTCCAACATGATCTCTATATTTTATTTCTAAAAATATATACAAAATGAAAAGCAACAAAAACAGATTTCAAAGGAAAGTATGAGAAATATAAAGGAAGAGTACACCTGTTTTGTTGTGCTGGTGTGTTTTATGAGGAAAAGTAATACTTAGTTGTCGGTCTTTTGATTTCTGTGAAAAGTATAGTTTCACTAAAATGGGTTTCAAGTAACTTCTCAGTGGTAATAAACGGAAAGAAATGGAAAAGAATGCATTATTTTGTAACATCTTTCCAAAATATAAGAGAACTGTGGGATTTTCTTATACTTTGAGTTTTATGCTATCATGAAAAAGCATGTTTCATTCTCTCCAGAAGTATTTTTATTTCTATAGATTTACAGACTCGAACCATTTTTAAATTTGTGGATTAAACTTAAAAGTCATTTCGCCTGAATAACTACAAGAATAACAAGTAATATAAAAAATTAAGGCAATACCTACTTTTTTATTTTAGTTATTTACATTTATTACAAATATATTTTTATGAGGGCGTATGTAAATTAATCGCATCCTAGTTGTTCTGCAGATAACCTAATTTCTGAACTTAAGCGATAACATAAACAACATTTTCATACTAAAAAATTTTAACACATCTTCTTAGTTGACCACATTGAGATAAAGATCTTTTTTACAAATCTAAAACATTGTGCAAAATTTTTTATTAACATACGAGTAATAGTAGTGTTTAAAATGTACAAATTTGTAGCCAGGTGTTATATCTCAGAGCTTCCTTTGCATTACATTATTCAATCATTTCTGATTACTATTTTAACAGACTGCTTAATCAATGTGATGTTTATATCAGCCTTATTTTGAAAAAAATATATATAAATTGAAAAAAGATTTTGGATGTCCCAAACATAAACTACCAATTTACACAATTTTCAGATGGGACCATTAAAGGATATTCCAAAACATAGTGGTTGTAATTTGTTATAAACATCAATGATATACGCTTGAGGAAACCGAACATAGCGTAGGAATATGGCATTAACATAAAAAATATTTTGTGCGGAAATAACTTAACAATTCCATGAATTTATATATTTTATGCATTATAAATATTAAAAGTTCAGACAGACATAAATTAGTTATTGCAAAGAATCATGATATTTTCTTTTTATTTCGTGCGATACATTCTTGAAAAATCAACATTCTAAAAATAATATAGTTGAACAAGTATCCATAGATTAGAAGGAAAAAAACTGCTATTTCTGTCAGTACTACATAATCCTCTCTGTGAATCCTCTAAGCAGAATATATTTCGACAAGCAACATTTTTATGCGACATTCTTGGATAAGCTTTTGGATATTTTAAATAAATAAATCTGTTGAGTTTCGGAAACTTTTTCTCCCTCGGATTTTCTTTCTTAAAAATAAAATACTGTGATAATACAGGTAAAATCTTCATAGACTTCGAGAGCACTTTATTTAAATAAAGACTTTGCACGGTTTTTTTATTGATTGTCTTAGATTACATTTTTTAAATATAATGGAGCAGGCTTATGCTTCGAAGACGGTTGTAGGTGTTGTCTTAAAAATAATTTCTAGACCAGGGCTGGTCAACCCGCGGCTCTCGTGCCACAGCTGAGTCGCAAGAGTGGCAAGCGAAACCTTATTGAAAAATTAAAAAATTGAAAAGATAATAACTATTAGTTTTCTGTATTGTTTTATTGAAAGTGGTTGTCTCAGACAAAACAAAGCATCAAAACTTATTTGAATTACACTTAATTAAATTACAATAGTAAAATAAAATGTAGGTAACACTCCTTCATTGTCGTGAGTGTTGGTTTTCCAAAGGAAGTGCATTCGTGAGATTTTTGAATTAGAGACAGCGTGTTTTAAAATATGTGGAAGAAAACAATGAACTGCCCAATGAGTGCTTACTTCTCAAGAATGAAGATAGGCATTGAGATTTAACTTTTTTTACCGATACTATGTATAAGACATTTAAGTGACTTAAATTTAAGATTACATGGAAAAGATTGTTCTTTTCTAATCATGTGATTGATCATATATCTTCTTTTGTGAACACACTTTTTCTTTTTGTATTGATTTTGGAGATAAAAAAAAACTGAGAAGCACATAAACCGATCCGATTTGGTTAGAATCTTTGAGATCTAATCCAAATGTAAAAATTTTACAAAGTGAATATTCAATAAAAAATTCACAAATTGAAAAACCACATTAAGAAAGTATTGATTGTTTAATAATTATTTAGAATTAAATTTTTTCTGGTCACTTACTTTTATTTTATACCTAACCTAACTCATTGATACAAAAAAAAATCAATACAATTTAAATTCGTATTTTTCTTTATTATATTATTTTGAATGCTTCACTACTTAGACTTGCTTAAAATATGTGCTATTTGCGTAAATATTTCATAACAATCCTATAAGTAACCTTTTTTCATCTTTTCATATTCTTTTGTTTTTTGGAAAAGTTTGAAGTGGCATAGTTTTTTTTTATCAGATAGCGACACTCTTCTCAAAATGGTTGGCCACCTTGTTATAGACTCAAAAAATATAACTTTGAGTCCTTAATAAGTGTTGATGTTAACATTGAAGTATGTAGCAATACAAGGTGAGTACAAATGTTAGACCCGATTTAAAAAAAGTCATGTTATCGAAACTACTGCACATATTGTAAGTGGTATATAAATGTAAAGAAATATACCGTTTTGATTTTTTCTGTTACAAATGATTGATATGTAACTCTTTTGTTACACGGCATACCTACAATCTGAAATCCAGTTCATTTCATACACTTTGTAGCATCACTATCAATGTTTCGTAATGCTGCACAAATGCTTACTTGTCGTCTTCTGATATCTGTTGTATCAAATGCAAATGATGCTGCTTGAAAATTAATTTTGGCATCCCAAGTTCATTGGTGACAACCATCACCGTTTTTAACCTTCTCGGCTCCCTAGGTACTTCAAATTGTTACGCCCCCCTATTTCTAGCGCACTCCTCTCCTACAGTTCTTACCTTGCCAATTTTGGTTCGGGAGGGATTTTCCATTGACTCACTTACTCTTTTCCCTTTCTTAGTTTTTGCTGTTTAGGGAGTCTTTCTATTATCCACCACCTTTGAATTCGTCTGTGTCCTAGATTAGCAACCGTAAGAAAAGAATATGGCGTGGCGTGGCTTGGTCACTCTTGTTTGTTTCGTACTTTACGACTTCCCGGACTACCCACTCACTCTCTAGTGAATTAGTACAGTAAATTAATGAAATGGTTTCCAATTGCAGTTTACATTATTGTATGAACAGTTAAATATCATCTTTTTCAACGCTGTACTAACTTTTTACTTTTAGCCATCCTTATTCTTTATTGAGTCACTGTCATTGTACTGGTACATCAAAGGTTTTCTTCAAGCTTTGAGCATTGCAAAATCATCCATAACATCATTGTAATATCATTTTTAGCGCTTAGCAACATCAAACTGTTAAGCTTTTCATTTTCCATAGAAGATCTCATTTTAGTCTTTACTATCTTTAGGACAAAAATGCTTCGCTCATGACTGGCTAGGTGGTGGTACACAATTTTCTCGTTTTCACCCTCGAATTTCTTGCGCCCCGAAATCTCTTGCGCCCTAGGAACATGCCTATCGTGCCTAAGCGGAAAAGCATACCTGGCAACTCTCGTAGACTTCCGTGGACTTCGAACAAAACTCTGTCTCAATCGCTCCAACGTTTCTTCCGAAACGCTTGCCCGGCCACTGCTTTCCTTTTTACACAAGTAATCTGTTTTCTTGAATTGCTAATATCATCACAGAATGCTCTTGTTGGTTGGTGTTTCTTTTTCGTAGCGGTTTTTAAATGCATGTTGCATCGAAATAGCTGGAAAAACTCCTTCGAACGAAAACGAAGTACGCAAAACCTCCTCTCTGTCATTGTTGCTATGTTTCGATTTCACAATCACACCTTCTTGAATGTGCTATTGGTCATTGGTGGTTTGTACATTCATGTATCCCTTATTGTAATATACGCAGTAGTTTCAAAAATATGATTTTTTTCAAAAATTGGGTTCATCATTTTTACTTACCCTGAATAAAAGCTGTTCCATGTTATACTTTGGATATATAGTTACTCTTACATTGCACACTCATGCCCAAATGTGGCTTAACTTCAAAGCAGTTTCTATTCAATTAATTGTTATATGTATGTAATGACTCCATCCAGCCTCCTTTAAATTATTTTCCAAGTCTTTGGTACGAGACTAATATCTTAATCTTAATTTAATTACTGGCTCGCATTTGCAACCAATCACGACTCCTGTTAGAAAGGAGTCGTACGACCTTAACTGCCAGTGTAAAAACTCAGAGCGCTGAGTGCTCTCTCTCTTTGTTTTTTGTCTGCTCGCCAACAACATGTATTCGTCCCTGCTGCTTGTTGCTTCTGCTGTGTTTGTGTTTGTGCATATTCGTAAATTATTCTAAATGTGAGCTTGAATATCATATATTTGTGAACCTGAATAAAAGATTAAAACCAAAGAAGATGTACACTGGTGTCCAAAATTAAGCATAAATCGTAAAATGCAAAAAACATGGAGTAAATATACGTAAAATTATACCAAATTTCTTGTGGATATTAATTGGGTGAAGAAAAAGCATTGGACTTATGCAAAATTTTCAGTCGACTACGTCCTGCGCAAAACACCGGCGCATGTCGGAACGCGGAGAAACCGACTCACGCATCATAGGCAGTTCAGACAAGTTTCGTGCAACTGCTGTGCGAAGGAAAGTTGTTAACCATCAAACAAGGTGAATGATGGCACAAAGCCGCCAATTGGACATGTTTACGAAAGGAAGAATCGCTAGAATGCTGGAATTCTCACGATCACAAACCGAAGTGTATCGAATTCTGCATGTGGACCAGTCTGTGATCTCGAGACTGTGGCAGAGGTTTCAAAGAACGGGAGATGTTACCCGACTACCAGTATCAGGTCGACCAAGAGTCACGACCCCTCGCCAAGACCGATATCTGGTAATAAGTGCGCGACGTCAGAGGGGCAGTACTGCCAGAGCATTGGGTTCGGTGCTCACAGTAACCATAGGAATACGAATTTCGAGACAAACTGTTTACAGGAGACTCAATCATGCTGGCCTGTATGCCAGAAGACCAGCAGTTTGCATTCCCCTCACGTCTGCGCATAAACGCGCTCGTTTGAACAGGAGTCTGAAACATCAACATTGGAGAGTGAGAGAGTGGGCCAATGTGATGTTCAGTGACGAGTCCCGGTTTAGTCTGAGTAGTGATTCTTGGTGGGTAACGATATGGAGAGAAAGCGGAACACGTTTTGAACCAAGAAACATAACGGAAAGACATTTTCCATCAAGAGGAGTAATGGTATGGGCAGGTATCATGATGGTCAGCCACACAGACCTCCATTTCTTTGACACGGGGTCTGTGACTGCTCAAAGATACAGAGACGAAGTTCTTGAACCTTATGTTCGCTTGTTTCGAGGTGCTGTGGTCCTGACTTCATATTCATGGATGATAATGCGCCATGTCACCAAGCGGTGCTGATTGATGACTTCCTTGAAACGGAAAACATCCAGTGTATGTCGTGGCCTGTGAACTCCCCTGATTTAAATTATATCGAGCATGTATTGGATATGCTCGGGAGACAAATTGCAGCCCTTTCGCACCCACCAAGCTCCGTTATAGAATTGAAGAGAGCTCTCGAAGAAGCTTGGAACCGTTTGAGCCCACAACTCATTCATCATCTCATAACAAGTATGGTAAATCGCTCTGCAGCATGCCTGGCTGTCAGAGGTGAACACACGCCTGATTAAACTGCAGCATCAGTATTTTATTTAATGTTTTCTTTCATTTTTTCTTTAAAGTGTGAATCCTTGCTATGCTCAGTTTTCTTTCAAACTGCTACTTTGGATAATAAAATTAATTATTATCATTCTTTTGATTTGCTTCTTTCTTTTATAACCACTTTACACTCGCATATCACGTTTCCCGCCATTCTGATTTACAGTTCATTCTTTATTCAAATAATTATCAATTATGCTTAACTTTTGGACATCAGTGTAGTTATCTGCATCCAGAAATCTACATCGACAAATCTACATACGAAATATCAACAAGAAATTAGCCTCCGACTACGTTATGATATATATATATATATATATATATATATATATATATATATATACATACATATATAATCAGGAGTTTGCTTTAGTTCCACTGTGGTTATTTTATACTATCATGACTATAGTTATCTTAGGTTAATAACTATTTTTTGAATATTTTTGAAATATATATATATATAGATAGATAGATAACAATGATTCATAGAGCAAAAAATCTTAATAGTTTACCGTTTACAGGAACCTTACTGACAAGGGGAGGGCACGACTGAGGAAATTCATTTGGGAACTAGACGTTGTGTAATAGTAGAACTCCTTTAGGGCGTTAATCCTTCTCAATGTAATAGCACCGAATGTATTCATTCATTGATTCTATTTCTGTCCCTTTTTGAATCATATTTGTTAAATCCTTAGCTGTATTAAATTTCATAAAGAAGGAAGTTGGAAAAGAATCTTCCACACAATTCGATTCTTATTTTTCTTCTTTGAGTACCGAGATCTTTTGTCTTTTTTGAGAGATCGAGCGGAACTTTTCAGAAAAAAGGATTTACTAATATCTCGAGGCACTGTTGGATATATTTTGAGACTAGCAGGATTTGAAGGAGGATTATTAAGGAGGATTTGAAGCAATTGCCTGTAGAATATTTTCTCTGCATTGGTTGAGACGGGTTTTTTTTTCCTTTAAGAATTCCTTCAACATTTGCTAGTATACTTAAATTCAATCGGGTAAAGGAGATTGAGAGAAAAGGAGAACAATTGTTAAGAATAGCTATGAGAATGAAAAAAAAATCTCGATCTCTTCAATAAATTTTCAATCCCATGAGACCGAAAAGAGCTCCTCAATTGGCAATTTCGTAAGTTGCTTTTTGAACTTAACGAATGGCTATCGGTTTAAGTCGCAAGCAAATTTTCGGGAAAA